>CM035193.1:12906023-12919624 GCA_020233015.1 Callinectes sapidus
GAGAGAGAGAGAGAGTAGAGAGTAGGGAGAAAGGGAGATAGGGAGGGAAGTAGGCAAAAGGGAGAAGCTGGAGGAGGAGGAGGAGGAGGGGGAGAAAGAGGAGAAGGAGGGGTAAGGGGTGTTTGTTGTGGGGATGAAGACTGGCAGCTGTTGTGGGCATGACTTGGTGGTGGTGGTGGTGGTGGTGGTAGTGGTGGTGGTGGTGGTGGTGGTAAGGGGGGGAGGGGGGAGTGCGGGTATATTCGCTTGCTAATGACTTAAGTTGTTAGTGTGGCTGCAGACGAGGAATGCTGTTGATTGTGTTACTGATGCTGATGGTGGTGGTGATGGCGGTGGTGTTGCTGTCACTTAGGGCTAATGCTGCCGTCGCTACTGTTGGTGGTGGTGGTGGTGGTGGTGGTGGTGGTGGTGGTGGTGCAGCTATTGTTATTACCACTGCCATGTAGATAAATTCATACACAGAAGAGGGAAAAAACAAGAAAGCAGAAGTGGGAGCATATTATGTCATGAGCACTGAACTCAAAAGCATAATTTCATGTATAATCTTCAATTTGTTGGGCTTTTTTTATGTTTTATCTGACGTCACTGGACTTAGGTTTCTCTAATGCCTCCTCCTAACATTTCTATCCCTCCTCCTCCTCCTCCTCCTCCTCCTCCTCCTTTTCCTCTTCCTTCTTCTCCTCCCCCTCTGTAAGTTCATAAGGTCATCGTTAATTTGGTCATGTGACACGAAGCTCTGATCGCAATACAGGGTCAATGAACAAAAGATGAACTAGTAGTAGTAGTAGTAGTAGTAGTAGTAGTAGTAGTAGTAGTAGTAGTAGTAGTAGTAGTAGTAGTAGTCACTAAAGTTACTGATTGCTGCAAAAATAATCAATAATGCAATAACAACAATAACATCATTAATAATAATAATAATAATAATAATAATAATAATAATAATAATAATAATAATAATAATAATGATAGTAATAATAACACGCGTGACACACTCTCTCATCGGAATTGATTATTTCAGGGACTTGATGATGAGGTGCGTGTGTGTGTGTGTGTGTGTTGAAAGACGGCGCGCACGAGAAAATAAATACAGACGATTGGTGCACAGATGAATAAATAATGATGTTAATGTGGTGGCTCGTTGTGATTGTAGTGCCAGATGAAAATGTCAATAGATCTTCCTCGCCTTGCCTCATTTCTTCTATTGCTTTACTTCATTACCCTTTCTTCTTCTTCTTCTTCTTCTTCTTCTTCTTCTTCTTCTTCTTCTTCTTCTTCTTCTTCTTCTTCTTCTTCTTCTGTTCGTACTTCTTTTTGTTTTTATTTTTATCCTCCTTTCTTTTATATTTATTCTTTTGCTTCTTTTTCCTCCTCCTTCTCCTCCTCCTCTTCCTCCTCTGCCGCAGTAATATCTATAAGTCAACACGTAACTAATTCATTTCTACCAACTCAAAGCGTTTATTTCCTTCTTTATAGTTTAAATGTAATAATAAAAAATACAAAATAACATATACTACATTTTACGCAGTTTTCCCATTTTCCCTGAGTCAATATGTTTTTTTTTATGACACTTCTTAAAACAAAAAAATGAAGATCGTGTTCTTTAAGCATTAATTTGTATCTTCACTGTCAATATATTTTACGATCACGGCTACGATGGAGGTGGTGATGGTGGTGACGGTGATGGTGGTGACGGTGATAGTGGTGGTGATGGTGATGGTGATAGCGTCGGCTCGTGTCTTCTAATCGTCCTGGTCTTCCACGCCTCAGTGACTCAAGTCTTTGCCCAGACGGACGGCATCCTCGTCTTTCAACAGAGGACGCTAAGTGTTACGAGGGGTGAGAGTGGAGCTGATTTGTGGATGGCCCGTGATGTGTGTGTGTGTGTGTGTGTGTGTGTGTGTGTGTGTGTGTGTGTTAAAGGTAGACCAGTGTGTGTGGGTGAGTGGTGTGGGGAGGGCCAGGTATGTCTGTCGATGATGGAGGAGCGAAGAATAATTGAAGGATGAAAGGAAGAGGATAGGTAGTAATAGTGATGACTTGAGTGACTTAGAAGAAGAGGAGGAAAATGGGAAAAGGAGAAGGAAGAAGATAATACGTGAGGTATACTGTTTGTGAGACGATGAACAAGGAAAGGAAGGAATTTAGTGAGAGGAGGGAGAAAGAGAGCTGCTATGAGTAGAGAGCGAGCGAATAATGAGAGAAAAAAAAAGAGAAAGCTTGTGATGATAGGATAGACGAGAGATGACGGGACTAGTGAAATGATAAGAGAAGGGAAAGGAAGGAATGAGATAAAAGGAGATGAGATGATAGGAGAGAGAAGAGAGGAGAGGTCGGCTGGGTTAATTATTAGTATGTCAGTCACATGAAGCTCTGTGATGCGAGGCGCTGTGTTGTGCCCGTCTGTCTCGCCGCGCCGCCCCGCTATCTGGCTCCTCCATACCCTGGGCGGCTGCATTTTATCCGCGCCTCACCTGGTCATCAGAGGGACAGGTAGCGAGGGTCGTGCTGGCAGGGAGCGTGAAGGCAGCCATTTCTCTTCTCTAACAGGTACCTATTATCTTTAATTAAAGCAAGATTTAAGGTTATTATTTGATTGCGTGTAAAGACTTAACTGTTACTGGTATTTTTTTTATTGATTTTACTTTATTTTGATTTGTTTATTTATTGTTTTTTGTGCCTTTCTTCTCTTACGTGTTTAGTTTTCTATGTTATTGACTTTGGTGTGTTATTTGTGACTTTTCATAGAAGTATCTTTCGTTTTCACTACTTTTACGTTAAGTTGCTGTCACAGTTTTTTCATGGTTTTTTTGCTTTGTTTGCTTATTTCTCTTACTTGTTCAATTATGGGCGTTTAAGGTGAATTTACTGAATCATTACATAGTAAACTTTTTCTTAGGTAACCCTCGTTTTCTTTTATCTCTTCCGTTAACCACACTATTTCTATTTCTAAGTTAATATGCGCTTCTGTTTCACTTTGTTTTTCACTCTCCACTCACGTCATGTCCACGTCAGGTTGCGTTAGGCGAGGGCGACAGACAGCCCTACCCTCGGCCGTGTCCTAGCGTGGGTTGGCTGTCTCCTCGCTTTCCGTCGCTGCGGTGTGGCTGCCTGTCTTCGTCATAAACATTGGCGATAAGAAGCTGGTCGAGGGAGGGGAGGTGGGGTCGGTGGCGGGGAGCTTAATGGGTCTGGCGCTCGTAAATTAGAGCTGGAGGGTGCCTGCTTGGCTGTCTGTACGTGAGCTGCAGGGGAAGGAGGAGCAGCGCTGGGAGCAAGGTAAAGGAGAAAGGTACGGGCATCGCTGTATATATCCCCATGTTGTGTGTGTGTGTGTGTGTGTGTGTGTGTGTGTGTACGGAGCGCTTACACCTTTACCGTAATCACCACTAATGAAGGTGCGCCCATGAAGGAGAGTCGGAGAAGCAAATAGGTAGTTAGGGCGCGTTACGGCACAAAGGATACATATTTTGCATTTTTGCGTGAGACGTAAGCACATGATGAAGATGATTACTGGGCGGGAGGGGGGTTATCCTATCTGTTCTTTCTTCCTATCATCTCTCTCTCTCTCTCTCTCTCTCTCTCTCTCTCTCTCTCTCTCTCTCTCTCTCTCTCTTTCTCTCTCAGCTTCTTTTTGTATTTAATTTTCCCTTCTTTCCTCCCTTTGTCTCTATCTATCATTCTTTCCTTCACTTCTCATCTCTCTCGTTTCTATTTCTTTTTACTTTTTTTTCTGTTCATTCCAGAAATTTCATCGAATTCTCCACTATCTATTCTTTCGTCTCCATTTCTCTTTTATTTCTTTATTCCGTCCATTACTTCGCTTCTTTATAACTTTTTTTTCACTTCCCTCTGCCTTTCTTACCATCCCTTCCTTCACCTCTCCATTCTCTCTCTATCTATCTACTCGTATTTGTTCTTACATTCCCGTGGTGTCCCCCCCCCCTCTCTCTCTCTCTCTCAGCCTACTATCTGGTCACGCCCGTATAAGGCATTACGGGGCCCAGATCGTGTCGTGCACCAATTTGAAGATAATCACAAGTGTGGTTCCCTGGTAATGGTGACCCGCGCGCCATCTGTCTTCGGTCCCCTCCTTTAACAGCACCTTCTGCCGCCATCAGGTTTCGTAAAGGCGGTAGTAGCGTTTTTGCAGACGACTTGTGAGGGAATCCGGATTACTCAGGCCAGGTGTGCACGAGTGTGGTGGGCTTAGGTGTGTTGTGGGGGGATCGTGTCTTTAGAGTGACAGGAGTTTTGTTTGTCTGGTTAGAAATGTTTTGTGGTGGTGCAGGAAAGTCTTGAAAAAAGGATTGTTTGAGTGTAAAGACTGTCAAGAAATATGCTGTCCCTTTTTTGTGTGGGAGTGTGTGTGTGTGTGTGTGTGTGTGTGTGTGTGTGTGTGTGTGTGTGTGTGTGTGTGTGTGGGATGTGGGAGGAGCATCATGAAGGCTAGAATATAACTTATGTGTGTTGATGCAGCGAAAAAAGTACACGCGTGATATCGTAAACTCTCAAGACATAGAAGGGGAGGTATTTTTTCATCCCCCTGCGCAGTGTTTGCCAGGATGCGTGTTGGAGTCCTCGGGGAGGGTGGAGGAGAGTGGATTGTGTGGGTGGAGCGCAACGAGCCTCCACTCATCCTTCCTTTCTGCACAGGTCGCAAACATAGTCCAGGCTTTGCAGGGCCAGAGTGACTGAGGAGTTTTACCTTCTATTGATACAAGACCATTTTTTTCTAATCCTGACGCTGAAAATCCACAGACAAGAAGTATGTTTTTATATCAATTACGTCACATTTACCTTCCCTCCCTCTCCCGTATATGACGAGACTGACAGATAAATAAAAGCACCACACACATTTGGAGTTCATAAAGTACTTCTTATATATGTTTTTTTCCCCATGGTGCCAAATAAGAAGGACAAGTAATGCTATGGAGGAAAGTGAGATTTATTACCCCGTGCTGTTGGGTCGAGAATCCAGCAGGGTGTTCTGTAGGGAGAGAAAGAATCCTGCTTGTGTTATGTTAAGCAGAAACCAAGTTGAGTTAGTGTACCATTCGCTTGCTTGGACTGAAGAGAGGGATCGGCGTGTGTGTGTGTGTGTGTGTGTGTGTGTGTGTGTGATATTAAGCCGTCATGTGCGTCTGTGTATTCTCATCTGGTATCTACGTACACAGCGGCTCTTACGGTAAGGGACGTGATGTGTGTGTGTGTGTGTGTGTGTGTGTGTGTGTGTGTGTGTATGTGTGTGTGTTTGCGTTTGCGTTTGCGTACATAAGTCTGTTTCGTTTATTTTCCTCTGATATCTTAACACGCTGATCAGCCTCCATGCACCATAAACACACGTAAACATAAACACAATCACGAACCCAGTAGACGAGTAGACGAGACAACAAACCTTTGAACGAGACACTGAGGAGCTGAGTGACCCGACGCAGAGGCAGCAGGGAGGTCCGCGAGGGGTGTGTCTTTACTTCTGTCGTCATCTGGGAAAGGTCTGCGTCGCCATCACTCTTCAGGGAGGGAAAAGCCGATAGGAAGGGCAGGGCAAGGAAGGGAGAGGGGAGATACAAGAAAAGGGGTCAGGAAAGGAGGGTAGATACGAGGAAAGGGGGATGAAAAAGGAGTGGAAGGTGAGGAAAAGACGAGATAAGGATGGTAATGGGAGAACTCGAATGAAATGTGAAAGAAGATGTTTTGGATGAAATAGACGAATAGGAGTTTGGGAAGAATAAGAAAAAAGTGACAAATTAAGAGAATACATGATAATAAATGAGATGAACAGATATATGGGAATCCCTATTGGTCTACAAGGAAGGTAGCTGTTGATGCCTAGTGGATGGGGATGATAGCCGGAAATAGATAGACAGGGGATTTTTATACAGAAGCCACCGTGTGTTGGACTAATGAATTATTGTCACTTGCGTTAGTTTTTCATATTCTATTCACAGTTATATATTAGTGATCAGAAACTAAGCAGTGTGCCCTATCTCTCTCTCTCTCTCTCTCTCTCTCTCTCTCTCTCTCTCTCTCTCTCTCTCTCTTGCTGAGATAGACTTCTATATTTAAGAGGAAGGTTTCAAAACATGTATTCCTATCCTTTGGCTGACTCTTTTGGACCTGTAAGAGGCTTGGCAAGTTAATGGACTTTTTATTGCCTTAAGGTTGCCTTTGATCAGCTTCTCTCTCTTACATATAAAAAAGGTAATCAGACTGTAAAATCGTCAGCAGGTCAGAGGAATGAAGAACGAGGAAAAATTTAAATACAGTGCAAAGGAATGTATGGAGTGGTTCGACTATTGGCCATCACCATACCAGTAAACTATCAGTAGGAGAAGACAGACTAAGAAACTGAGATGGAGTGTGGGAAAAAGAAGATGAGATTATAGGGAGAGAAAGCTGTCTCGTTCAGGTTCACTAAGAGAGCTTCAATAAGGCACCATGCACCGGCTGCTGAGGACTGCCCCGTCACTCACATTCTGCTCGAAATCACTGTGGTTCGAAACGATTTACGACTGTACTGCGTGTTTTTACATCGTCTAAGAGAGAGAGAGAGAGAGAGAGAGAGAGAGAGAGAGAGAGAGAGAGAGAGAGAGAGAGAGAGAGAATATAAAACAACTCAAGGCTTGTTACCGGAGACCCAAAAGAAAACTACACTTCATGTTAATTAACAATAAAGTAGTCAAGGCAAGGACTAAGTGACTTTGAGAATTAATTAAACACTCACGGATCCTTGTAATCCAAACACCAAAGCGAGGAGGAGAGCGACGTGACCGGCCTTTTTTTCACACCCTGTCATGATTCATTGGTTTCGTATTCTATCTGGACGCAAACAAGCAATTATCTACTAGCCAAACAGCCGTCCATCACATCACTAACACTTCACGCGGCCCAACAAACGCCCACTCTTCGCAGACACTAGCCAGCACACCAAGCCCGCCAGACACCACGACAAAAAAGATGATGAAAAATACACGGCTGGGAAGAAATGGTCATGGGTGAGGTGTGAAGTGACGAGGATGGAATGGAGATGGTATATACGAAGATTCAGAAGATCGTATTCTTAAAAAATCTTTCTGTCTCTGCTTCACCTCTACTATATTTCAAAAGGCTTTATTGAAATTTGCACGAGTTTTTTTTATTAAGGCGTTTTTTGTGGTTCTAAAGGCAGGTTGACGAGATTTCTATATGATCAACTGGAGAAAACTGGAGAAGCACTCTTAAAAAATCTCTCTAATCATCTGTGTGGCCTTCGAAGATAGTCGTGGTGAGAGAACAAAGCGTTTCTGAATACGGATTAGACTTCATGGTTGTTAAAGATAAGTGAATTGTGAGAAGTGAGATATGATAATAGGAAAAAAAAAAGGAATATTAGAGTAAGATATTGAGGTTTATATCAGAATGAAATTTTAGAAAGTGCCAAGGAGAAGGGTGGAGACAGATAAGGAAGAGAAACTGAATGAAAAAAGTAGTAATAATGATATAATAAAATACAAAGGAGGAGATACGATACATAAATAGAAAATCGGTTAATATTTTAGGTTCGGAAAAAAAACCCATCATACTGGAGTAGAAAAAACTAAAAAAAAAATGGTAATGCTAATGTTCCTGTTCCCAGACACAATGCAATACAAGGGAGGAGATATGTTACATAGATAAATAATCGATTGATATTCTGGTCTCGTAAGGAAAATATATGCTTCTTCATAATAGCAGAGAGGGAACTATTGTGTCTGCAAGGAGCATCACATTTAATCAGTACCAGTGCGGACCGGTTCATCCACTCTCGATGTACTGGTTCATATAACATACACACAATGCTGCCTAATGGAATTTAATTTGCTGACTTTTGCTATCTGTCAGAACTGCTTCCCTGATAAGTGTCAATTAAGTGGATACACACACACACACACACACACACACACACACACACACACAACCTTGGCTAATAACTTTACCTTAGATGATTCTGTTTTTCCCAGCCTCTCCTTCTCCCTCTGACTATTTCATCCTTCGCAATGTTTTTTTTCTATGCCCTATCTCCCCCAAATCCTCTGAAGCCTTATGGACCTGATGTGATCCCTTCTATTTTGCTCAAAAGCTGTGTTTCAATGCCTTCACCTTGCTTACCCAAACTCTCCCACTTGTGTGTATTGACTTGTACCTTTCCTTCTTGCTGGCAGTTTGTCTACATTCATCCTGTTCCTAAAAAGGGTGACCGTCCTAATCCCTCAAACTACCGCCCTAAACCTTTAATCTCTTGCTTGTCTGAGGTTTTTTAGTCTATCCTCAATAGGAAAGTTCTTAAACATGTCATTGTCAATCTTTTATCTGATCACCAGTAAGGCTTTCGTCAAGGTCGCTCTACTGTTGATCTTCTGGCTTTCCTTACTTGGTTATCTTCTTGTAGAGATTTTGGTGAAACTTTTACTACACACACACACACACACACACACACACACACACACACACACACACACACACACACACACACACACACACACACACACAATCGTAGCAGTCTTTGTCATTTATCACACTGAGATTTGCGGCTCGGTCGGTTTGCAAAGACAACGGTTCACTGATACTTGGCCACGAGGGAAAACAGAGAAGGGAAAGGAAGAAGATAAAATTTGGGCGAAGGAAAACACCGCTGGCCTTAAAGAACAAAGGGCAACACTGATGAACACATAATCGTCTGTTTGGTGGTGACAACGGTGCACCAAATACGGAACCAGACAAGGAAAACAACTGTGTGTGTGTGTGTGTGTGTGTGTGTGTGATGAGGTGGGTAGGCAGAGGAGAGGGAATCAGCTTAGTAATCCCGGAACAAGATAGGAGTGTGTTATTGGCTAGGCTACGACCACTCCAGCAGGTGTCGATTGGTGGCTCTCAGAGGGCGCTGCTCTATATGGCGCTCCCTTATCTCACCTGCGACTCTTGAAGGAAGGACATGGGAAGGACGAGCTGGAGGAGGAGCAGGAGGAAGAAAGAAAGAAAAAAAAAAAAGGATTGAGTAATGTCTGTATTCTGAGACGCTTTGCTTTCTCACCTCTCACTGCCACTACTTTCCAAGGGTTTTAGTTGTTGGTAATCGTGTTTTTAAGGGTATTTTTTGTGGTTCTGATGATGGATTAGCAAGATTTCCAGTTTAATAAAAGGAAAAACTATCATAAAAACCCGCCTAATTGTCTCTGTAGCCTTGGAAAAGGATCGTGGTGAGAAGGCAAATGGTTTCTGAATATGAGGGTAAGTTCCCCATGATGGTTCCTCTTTACCTTTCCCTTCCACTTACCTCACACCTTCCCCTGCCCGAGCACCGCCGCGGCCTCGGACAATCACACAACACTTTCGAGGGATAATGAATGTGCAATTGTGCGTCTTGCTTCGACTACCCTCTTAACTCTCAGGCGTGGAGGCTATTCATTTTCACCTGCGAGTGGCCACCAACAAAAGAACATTGCAATTTACGAAGGAGCAGTTTTACATCAACTGAAGACGTGGGACTGTATATTTTTCGCCCCTGAATTGTTATCGCGACAAAAGAACGCCGAGGTTTAGAGGGCAGAGAGTTTACAGCCACTCGAAAATCAGTGACAGGTGCATATGGGGTAAACGTATTCCATTTCCACTTTGTACTTGTCTTATCTTGGGGAGTGACACGTGTACCGTTGAGTTTATTTAGTGTTTCCTCTTATCAGTTAACAGGAGGAGTGTGATCTGTGTATATTTTGCTCCACTCCAAGTCTCGGTGTGGCGCGGGTGGCTGGCTGGCTCTCTGGCTGGTCTGGGAGTTGGGTAGCAGGAGGGGAGACTGGGCCAGCTATAGGGAGGGGTCGCTGGGGAGATGAGGGCACACAGTAAGGCGAGGATTCAAGATCAGGAGGAAAGTCGAAGAGGAAAACAAGTTGGGAATAATTCGAATTCAAATGAGTAAAGAAGCAGAAACGAAAGAAAAGAAGAGATGGAGTCTAAAAAAAAGAAAAAAGCCAAAATGGAAAAAAAAGTAAAAAGAGAACAAGGAAGAAATTTAGAGTGAAAAATGAACAAGATGAAGCCGAAAATAAATAAATGTAACTTATGAAAAGAGAAGGATATCAAACAGAAAAAAAAAAAAAAAACAGACAAAGGGAAGAGGAAAGGAAGCATAGACGAGACATTGAGAAGGGAACGGTGGTGGTGGTAGTGGTGGTGGTGAAGTCTTGAAGGGAAGAGGGGGTAGGGGTTGCTATAAGAGAAGGCTGGTCTGGGCACGTGATTGCTCTTGGTCAGCCGGGCAAACAAACACTTAATCTTGAACCTCGCACCAACACCGTATAGTGGCGAGGTGTGGCTCTCTTACCAGCACCAGACCTTGCCTCGTATCTCAGCCCTTGTCGAAGAGTGAGAGCGGGAAGTACTGGTGATGCATGTTGATGTTGTGTGTGTGTGTGTGTGTGTGTGTGTGTGTGTGTGTGTGTGTGTGTGTGTGTGTGTGTGTGTGTGTGTGTGTAAGTGTGTGTTGTATAGTATTGTGTTTATTGAATTTGTCACGTGGCATTGCAAATTTTGGGCAATGTTATGGTTTGTGACATGTTCTCATTTGCATTTGAAGTGTTATAGTCATCAAATAAACCAGCGTTTCTCTAATATATGTAGGAGATATTATAAATCATTAAACATATTAAGTAACTATGCTTATCATTTTATTTATGTTCTATCGTTACTGTGGATTTTAAGGGAAATGTCTCAAAACACATCGTTTTCATTCAGGTACAGTCCGCAAGAAAAGAAAAGATAATACTATACGAAATTATGAATAAGTGAACTGAAATTTAATAAACGCCAAGGCTTTTCCGAGAACACCGTGGTTAATAACAATAGCATGAGACTCGCAATATTTATTCTTGTTTATCGCCTTCCTCCCTTCTTAATTCTTTTACTTGGTTCCTTCTTGATTTTTATTCATTCCTGTTACATTCTTCTTTCCTGCATGTTTCACTACTTGATTCTCGGGTTACAACATCTCCTTACTGTTCCAAAACAAAAACATTCCCTCGAGTCCTTCCTGGATCACACAGCATTACTCCAATTACCATGACCTTAGCGGGACACCACACGCTACCAACTTAACCCACCACCAAGGCTGCCGGTGTAATACCCTGGCAGGAAGAGAGACACTCCCACCAACACCCTCGCATCAGCATAACGCCGAGGGCCACATCACTTCACCCTCCTCTGACGTGACCCTAGCCTGCCGAGGGCGCGTGGGGATATGAGCGACACCCTGTAAAGACCCGCATTAACATTGCCCCACCTGGAGATACCACGTAAAGACCCCAGCATAAGGGCGCCCTCACCCAAGGCTCCCCCATGAAGCTTCCCCGCACGCGCCGCCTTGCTGGAGCCTTGTAGGGGTGGCGTCCGCGGGGCCCCGTCAACACACGTCATGTCGCGGCGTCTTGAGCCCTTGCGGAAAGGCCTGACCGTGTTGGAACCGCCCTGGGAGAGTATAAATCACCTGCTCCGATAGCTTGGTGAGAGAGAGAGAGAGAGAGAGAGAGAGAGAGAGAGAGAGAGAGAGAGAGAGAGAGAGAGAGAGAGAGGGAAGGGAAGTGCTATATTCAAAATCGCTCTGCTCTCTCACCACGATTGTTTTCTAAAAGCATGTAGCTAATTAGCCCGGTTCTTACAAGTGTTTTTTTTTTCCTGTTGATACTGTGAAAATCCTGTTACTGGTAGCTAGAACTAAAAATACACAGGTAAACTTTAATATGGGTGTCACTTCAACGGAATCTTTTAAAAATAGTGGAGGTGTGGTCCAGAGAGAGAGAGAGAGAGAGAGAGAGAGAGAGAGAGAGAGAGAGAGAGAGAGAGAGAGTCCACCTAATCTATTTAATTCATGGACTCCTCAGTTTCTAAATTCTCATTGCGCGGGACTCGTTTTGATGTAGCGTGCGTGTGTTTTCTGGTCATGATGTTTGTGTTGCAGGATTTTATTGTCCTCGGCTTCATTTTATTACTTTGCTTTACTCTTTGGGTACGTTGGATGTTGTGTTCTTTTTGCTCCTTTCCTTACAAATCACTTTTATTTTTATATTTTCTCGTCTTTTTGTTAAGCTGCATTATTGTTTGTATTATATTTAGTTGTGTTTAAAAATTCTTCTTTATTTTCTAATTTATCCTTTATTTCCTTCCTCTCTTCCTTACAGTTCTTCATTTACTGTTTCATTTGGCTCTCCTCCAGCAAGCTCTTCTCTCTCTCTCTCTCTCTCTCTCTCTCTCTCTCTCTCTCTCTCTCTCTCTCTCCTCTCTCTCTCTCTCTCTCTCTCTCTCTCTCTCTCGCGACAAGCACCTCCTTCCTTCCCTCCTTCCTTTCAATCTCGACTCTTATTTTGACAGATGACCAGAACTTACTCATTAGTGTGACTCACCAGCTGGCGCCATCACCCTTCGTTATCTCTCTCTCTCTCTCTCTCTCTCTCTCTCTCTCTCTCTCTCTCTCTCTTGTTCCCTTTCTCATTCTTTCTTTCTTCCTCCTTTTCTCATCCTCTTATGGCTTTATTTTATCCTCCATTTTATATTTTCGCCACGTTTCAACCTTTACTTTCCTTCTCTTCGTTCTCTCTTCCTTTTTTCCTTAATTTTCTTTTTCATTCCACCTCCCAATTTCATTTCTTTCTTCACTTCACATCTTTTCCTCATTTCCCTCCTGTTCTACTTCCCTTCCTTTCATTTTCATCCCTTCCTCATCTCTGTCTCCCTCCTTGTTCATTTCAGCACTTCAATTCCTCCTGTTCTGTTATGTTGTTAGGTTAGGAAAGGTAAGGTAAGGTTAGGTTAGGGAAGGATAGGTTAGGTTAGGTTAGGTGAAGGAAAGATTAAGCAAGACAAGGCAATGCAAAGGAAGGTAAGATAGGGTAAGGTGAGACATGGTAAGGTAAGGTTAGGCAAGGTTAGGCAAGGCAAGGTTAGGGAAGGATAGGTTAGGTTAGGTTAGGTGAAGGAAAGATTAAGCAAGACAAAGCAATGCAGAGGAAGGTAAGATAGGGTAAGGTGAGACATGGTAAGGTAAGGTAAGGTTAGGTAAGGTTAGGCAAGGCAAGGGAACGTAACGTAAGGCAAGTTATGTTAAAAGGAAAGGAAAGAAAGGTAGGGTAAAATAAAGTTAGTTCAAGGCAGTTTAATTATTCAGTTCATAAAAAAGAGTGAAGGAAGGAAAGCATTTCTGGAGATAAGAAAGTGCAGGCAAATATTCACAGGGGAAAAAAATAATACATCCGGAGGAGGAAACATTCAGAAGGTAAAGGAACAGTGAAAAAAAACAACACCAGGCTACAGTATAATGTTCTGTTTCCCTCTGTTCTGCTCTCCCTTCCTTCACCTGCCTGTCTGCCTGTCTGTCTGTCTGTCTGTCTGTCTGTCTGTCTGTCTGTCTGTCTGAATACCGATACTACACAGGCCCTCGTTATATCTCTTCCTCTTCCTCCTCTCCACGTTCCTCTCTTTCTCTCATCCTCTCTAAACCATTTCTCAATTCATCCTTCATTTCCTTGTTTCTCTTCTCTTTCCGTCTTTTCATTTATCCTCCACGTTATCTCTTGTTTTCTGCCATATTCCTCCTT
>CM035193.1:12952222-12966221 GCA_020233015.1 Callinectes sapidus
AGAGAGAGAGAGAGAGAGAGAGAGAGAGAGAGAGAGAGAGAGATAGGGCACACTGCTTAGTTTCTGATCACTAATAATATATAACTGTGAATAGAATGTGAAAAAGTAAGGCAAGTGACAACAATTCATTAGTCCAACACATGGTATAAAACACCCCTGTCTATTTACGGCTATCATCCCCATCCACTATACATCAACAGCTACCTTCCTTGTAAACCAACAGGGATTCCCATATATCTGTTCTTCTCATTTATTATCATGTATTCTATTAATTTGTCACTTATTCTTATTCTTCCCAACTCCTATTTCTCTATTCCATCCAAACCATCTTCTTTCACATTTCATTCGAGTTCTCCCATTACCATCCTTATCTCGTCTTTTCCTCACCTTCCGCTCCTTTTTCATCCCCCTTTCCTCGTATCTACCCTCCTTTCCTGGCCCCTTTTCTTGTATCTCCCCTCTCCCTTCCCTGCCCTGCCCTTCCTATCGGCTTTTCCCTCCCTGAAGAGTGATGGCGACGCAGACCTTTCCCAGATGACGACAGAAGTAAAGACACACACACCCCTCGCGGACCTCCCTGCTGCCTCTGCGTCTGGTCACTCAGCTCCTCAGTTGTCTCGTTCAAAGGTTTGTTGTCTCGTCTACTCGTCTACTTGGTTCGTGATTGTGTTTATGTTTACGTGTGTTTATGGTGCATGGAGGCTGATCAGCGCGTTAAGATATCAGAGGAAAATAAACGAAACAGACTTATGTACGCAAACGCAAACGCAAACACACACACACACACACACACACACACACACACATCACGTCCCTTACCGTAAGAGCCGCTGTGTACGTAGATACCAGATGAGAATACACAGACGCACATGACGGCTTAATATCACACACACACACACACACACACACACACACACACGCCGATCCCTCTCTTCAGTCCAAGCAAGCGAATGGTACACTAACTCAACTTGGTTTCTGCTTAACATAACACAAGCAGGATTCTTTCTCTCCCTACAGAACACCCTGCTGGATTCTCGACCCAACAGCACGGGGTAATAAATCTCACTTTCCTCCATAGCATTACTTGTCCTTCTTATTTGGCACCATAGGAAAAAAACATATATAAGAAGTACTTTATGAACTCCAAATGTGTGTGGCGCTTTTATTTATTTGTCAGTCTCGTCATATACGGGAGAGGGAGGGAAGGTAAATGTGACGTAATTGATATAAAAACATACTTCTTGTCTGTGGATTTTCAGCGTCAGGATTAGAAAAAAATGGTCTTGTATCAATAGAAGGTAAAACTCCTCAGTCACTCTGGCCCTGCAAAGCCTGGACTATGTTTGCGACCTGTGCAGAAAGGAAGGATGAGTGGAGGCTCGTTGCGCTCCACCCACACAATCCACTCTCCTCCACCCTCCCCGAGGACTCCAACACGCATCCTGGCAAACACTGAGCAGGGGGATGAAAAAATACCTCCCCTTCTATGTCTTGAGAGTTTACGATATCACGCGTGTACTTTTTTCGTTGCATCAACACACATAAGTTATATTCTAGCCTTCATGATGCTCCTCCCACATCCCACACACACACACACACACACACACACACACACACACACACACACACACACACACTCCTACACAAAAAAGGACAGCGTATTTCTTGACAGTCTTTACACTCAAACAATCCTTTTTTCAAGACTTTCCTGCACCACCACAAAACATTTCTAACCAGACAAACAAAACTCCTGTCACTCTAAAGGACACAATCCCCCCACAACACACCTAAGCCCACCACACTCGTGCACACCTGGCCTGAGTAATCCGGATTCCCTCACAAGTCGTCTGCAAAAACGCTACTACCGCCTTTACGAAACCTGATGGCGGCAGAAGGTGCTGTTAAAGGAGGGGACCGAAGACAGATGGCGCGCGGGTCACCATTACCAGGGAACCACACTTGTGATTATCTTCAAATTGGTGCACGACACGATCTGGGCCCCGTAATGCCTTATACGGGCGTGACCAGATAGTAGGCTGAGAGAGAGAGAGAGAGGGGGGGGGGACACCACGGGAATGTAAGAACAAATACGAGGAGATAGATAGAGAGAGAATGGAGAGGTGAAGGAAGGGATGGTAAGAAAGGCAGAGGGAAGTGAAAAAAAAGTTATAAAGAAGCGAAGTAATGGACGGAATAAAGAAATAAAAGAGAAATGGAGACGAAAGAATAGATAGTGGAGAATTCGATGAAATTTCTGGAATGAACAGAAAAAAAAGTAAAAAGAAATAGAAACGAGAGAGATGAGAAGTGAAGGAAAGAATGATAGATAGAGACAAAGGGAGGAAAGAAGGGAAAATTAAATACAAAAAGAAGCTGAGAGAGAAAGAGAGAGAGAGAGAGAGAGAGAGAGAGAGAGAGAGAGAGAGAGAGAGAGAGAGAGAGATGATAGGAAGAAAGAACAGATAGGATAACCCCCCTCCCGCCCAGTAATCATCTTCATCATGTGCTTACGTCTCACGCAAAAATGCAAAATATGTATCCTTTGTGCCGTAACGCGCCCTAACTACCTATTTGCTTCTCCGACTCTCCTTCATGGGCGCACCTTCATTAGTGGTGATTACGGTAAAGGTGTAAGCGCTCCGTACACACACACACACACACATACACACACACACACACACACACACACACACAACATGGGGATATACAGCGATGCCCGTACCTTTCTCCTTCACCTTGCTCCCAGCGCTGCTCCTCCTTCCCCTGCAGCTCACGTACAGACAGCCAAGCAGGCACCCTCCAGCTCTAATTTACGAGCGCCAGACCCATTAAGCTCCCCGCCACCGACCCCACCTCCCCCTCCCTCGACCAGCTTCTTATCGCCAATGTTTATGACGAAGACAGGCAGCCACACCGCAGCGACGGAAAGCGAGGAGACGGCCAACCCACGCTAGGACACGGCCGAGGGCTGGGCTGTCTGTTGCCCTCGCCTAACGCAGTCTGACGTGGACATGACGTGAGTGGGGAGTGAAAAACAAAGTGAAACAGAAGCGCATGTTAACTTAGAGAGGGAAATATTGTGGTTAACGGAAGAGATCAAAGAAAACGAAGGATACCTATGAAAAGTCTACTGTGTAATGATTCAGTAAATTCGCCTTAAACGCCCACAACTGAACAAGTAAGAGGAATAAGCGAACAAAGCAAAAAAACCATGAAAAAACAGTGACAGCAACTTAACGTAAAAGTAGTGAAAACGAAAGATACTTCTATGAAAAGTCACAAATAACACACCAAAGTCAATAACATAGAAAACGAAACACGTAAGAGAAGAAAAAGCACAAAAAAAATAATAAACAAATCAAAATAAAGTAAAATAAATAAAAAAATACCAGTAACAGTTAAGTCTTTACACGCAATCAAATAATAACATTAAATCTTGCTTTAATTAAAGATAATAGGTACCTGTTAGAGAAGAGAAATGGCTGCCTTCACGCTCCCTGCCAGCACGACCCTCGCTACCTGTCCCTCTGATGACCAGGTGAGGCGCGGATAAAATGCAGCCGCCCAGGGTATGGAGGCAGATAGCGGGGCGGCGCGGCGAGACAGACGGGCACACCACAGCGCCTCGCATCACAGAGCTTCATGTGACTGACATACTAATAATTAACCCAGCCGACCTCTTCTCTCTTCTCTCTCCTATCATCTCATCTCCTTTTATCTCATTCCTTCCTTTCCCTTCTCTTATCATTTCACTAGTCCCGTCATCTCTCGTCTATCCTATCATCACAAGCTTTCTCTCTCTCTTTTTTTTTCTCATTATTCGCTCACTCTCTACTCAGAGCAGTTCTCTTCCTCCCTCCTCTCACTAACTTCCTCCCTTTCCTTGTTCATCGTCTCACAAACAGTATACCTCACGTATTATCTTCTTCCTTCTCCTTTTCCCATTTTCCTCCTCTTCTTCTAAGTCACTCAAGTCATCACTATTACTACCTATCCTCTTCCTTTCATCCTTCAATTATTCTTCGCTCCTCCATCATAGACAGACACACCTGACCCTCCCCACACCACTCACCCAATACACTGGTCTACCTATAACACACACACACACACACACACACACACACACACACACACACGCACACACACATCACGGGCCGTCCACAAATCAGCTCCACTCTCACCCCTCGTAATACTTAGCGTCCTCTGTTGAAAGACGAGGATGCCGTCCGTCTGGGCAAGGACTTGAGTCACTGAGGCGTGGAAGACCAGGACGATTAGAAGACACGAGCCGACGCCATCACCATCACCATCACCACCACCACTATCACCGTCACCACCATCACCACCTCCATCGCAGCCGTGATCGTAAAAATATATTGACAGTGAAGATACAAATTTATGCCTAAAGAATACGATTTACATTTTTCTGTTTTAAGAAGTGTCATAAAAAAACATATTGACTCAGGGAAAATGGGAAAACTGCGTAAAATGTAGTATATGTTATTTTGTATTTTTTATTATTACATTTAAACTATAAAGAAGTAAAAAACGCTTTGAGTTGGTAGAAATGAATTAGTTACGTGTTGACTTATAGATATTACTACGACAGAGGAGGAAGAGAAGGAGGAGAAGGAGGAGGAAAAAGAAGCAAAAGAATAAATATAAAAGAAAGGAGGATAAAAATAAAAACAAAAAAAAGAAGTACGAACAGAAGAATAAGAATAAGAAGAAGAAGAAGAAGAAGAAGAAAAAAGGGTAATGAAGTAAAGCAATAGAAGAAATGAGGCAAGGCGAGGAAGATCTATTGACATTTTCATCTGGCACTACAATCACAACGAGCCACCACATTAACATCATTATTTATTCATCTGTGCACCAATCGTCTGTATTTATTTTCTCGTGCGCGCCGTCTTTCAACACACACACACACACACACACACACACACACACACACACACACACACACACACCTCATCATCAAGTCCCTGAAATAATCAATTCCGATGAGAGAGTGTGTCACGCGTGTTATTATTATCATTATTATTATTATTGTTATTATTATTATTATTATTATTATTATTATTATTATTATTATTATTATCATTATTATTATTATTAATGATGTTATTGTTGTTATTGCATTATTGATTATTTTTGCAGCAATCAGTAACTTTAATGACTACTACTACTACTACTACTACTACTACTACTACTACTACTACTACTACTACTACTACTACTACTAGTTCATCTTTTGTTCATTGACCCTGTATTGCGATCAGAGCTTCGTGTCACATGACCAAATTAACGATGACCTTATGAACTTACAGAGGGGGAGGAGAAGAAGGAAGAGGAAAAGAAGAGGAGGAGGAGGAGGAGGAGGAGGAGGAGGAGGGATAGAAATGTTAGGAGGAGGCATTAGAGAAACCTAAGTCCAGTGACGTCAGATAAAACATAAAAAAAGCCCAACAAATTGAAGATTATACATGAAATTATGCTTTTGAGTTCAGTGCTCATGACATAATATGCTCCCACTTCTGCTTTCTTGTTTTTTCCCTCTTCTGTGTATGAATTTATCTACATGGCAGTGGTAATAACAATAGCTGCACCACCACCACCACCACCACCACCACCACCACCACCACCAACAGTAGCGACGGCAGCATTAGCCCTAAGTGACAGCAACACCACCGCCATCACCACCACCATCAGCATCAGTAACACAATCAACAGCATTCCTCGTCTGCAGCCACACTAACAACTTATGTCATTAGCAAGCGAATATACCCGCACTCCCCCCTCCCCCCTTTACCACCACCACCACCACCACCACCACCACCACCGCCGCCACCACCACCACCACCACCAAGTCATGCCCACAACAGCTGCCAGTCTTCATCCCCACAACAAACACCCCTTACCCCTCCTTCTCCTCTTTCTCCCCCTCCTCCTCCTCCTCCAGCTTCTCCCTTTTGCCTACTTCCCTCCCTATCTCCCTTTCTCCCTACTCTCTACTCTCTCTCTCTCTCTCTCTCTCTCTCTCTCTCTCTCTCTCTCTCTCTCTCTCTCTCTCTCTCTCCTGCGTTTCTACATGACTGCGAGTGTTCCAACAAGAGAGAGCTGAAGAAGTGTCAAATTAGGCATACTTTGATGTAATTCTAGAAGGAGAGAAGAGTGGCTGTGTGTACCTTTATTTAGGTTGGTTGGCGCTCATGAGATTATCGCTGTTGGTGTTGTTGTTAGCATTAAGACTACTTTTATCATTGTTGTCATCGTTATTTCAGTATCTCTCTCTCTCTCTCTCTCTCTCTCTCTCTCTCTCTCTCTCTCTCTCTCTCTCCTCTCTCTCTCTCGTATCATAATGTTCCTCCACTCAGACTGTCACGAGTGCCAAGGAAGTGCCAGACGTAATTTAGCATCGAGTCTGGCAGTTTTTGTCACGTGGCGGCGGGGCTCAAGAGGCGGCACGGGGCAAGGAAGGAGTGCTTCGTCTGCCTGCCTGACTGACTGCCTGGCTGACTGACACCTTCTACCCCAGCAAAGGTCAAGCTCGGTTACGTAATCGTGTTGGACTTGAACTTAATGCGACAGGACTTCCAGGAATCGCTGTGTTGGAGTGTATGTAGTAGCGGTGGTTGCTGTGGGTGATGAGCGGTGAGGGGATGGTGGTTAGTGGCGTGTTTAATTAATCTTTGGTTTGTCTCTGTCTCTTTCTTTTTTTAGTGTTTCCGTGTCTCACCTCGATAACTTTCATGTGGTTCTGTCGGAAGTTGGTGAGGTTTTCCAGGATTTTTGTATTATTTTAATCATGATTTTAACAAGGATTTCTGTAACGTCAATTAGTTAAACAAAGACAAAAAGAATCATTTCATCTCAAATCCAAATGAAAACCAGTCTATTCACCTGAAAAAAAACACTTACGTACGTCACTTGTTACTTCACTTAAGAAGGCTCATTGACTAGAAATAAAAGTTACAGGCGCAGTAAGTTTTGAACCACTCGCTCACTCCTGCTGTCAGTGGCACCTTTTGAAACAACTCCACAGTTGCACCAGACCATTTTATTGAGCTCGAGGAGAAGCCGAAGCAGTCACAAGAAGGCGCTGGTAACTGCTGACGCCGAGTTTCCAAGGTGATCATTGCCATCTCAGGCGGTCATGATGATTACAGGATTTCTTGCTAATGTCCGTGATATTTTGGTGTGGCAACACTGAGGGACGCCAAGGTGACTCTTAACACTGACAGAATATTAATATGGACAGGCAGGCAAGACAGAGACTATTAGATATATAATCATGTAAATGGCCGCAAAAAAGGGTCGTTTGTCTAGAGATGGAGAGTCAAGATAGGGTAGATTTTTCAAAGTGGCAGCGTCTCAAAACCTATTATTGTGGCGGTGTACAGTACATCACAGGTGGCGCCGCAATGATTACTTCCCAGGCGCCTCTTTACGCAGCCCACACCTCCTTTGGGGCGGGCATGGGTGGGCAAGGCACGTATACCCACACAAGGGGATGAAAATAAGACTGGGTGGAAGGGTAAACATGAACTATAAGGAGAATGTACATGTTTATCTGTAATCATGTAAAGGTGAAGTAACATTTTATTATAAGGTTCAAAATGGAGCGTATGGATGGATGGTGGAAAATATGAATGAAGGTTTTGTGAAAGTTAATAAGACACGAGTAGAGGGTTATGTACCAGCCCACCAAAAATATACACGATAAACTAGCAACAAGGGGGAAGAGAACATATAAATTTCAAAGAGTAAACTAACACTGTACTTAAAAATAAGGGATTACATAAGCCCTTCACAGTAAACTAACATCCTTCTTAACAAGCTTTTATGAGGAAGATGTGTGAGAAACCTGGAGAGTCGAGAGTGGAAGATGCGAACATGAAACAAAACAAAAAAGTCTGTGGCTGAGAAAAGTAAGAAAAGCAAACAAAAAAATCTTATCCTACAAGCTGCGTGAAAACAATAAGCGATTTTTTTCCCTGCCTACGTGTCAAGAAAACTAACAAGAAGCACAAAAAAAGAGGAAAAAAGAATATTTAACTCAGCATTCCCATAAAAACGTCAGTCAAAAGTAAGAAACGAGCAGTAAAGACAAACGTACAAAAATATTCATATAGCCAACACACAATAACAAAATATACAACAAAATTATAACGATTAAAACTTAATTAACAAACTAAATGAATAAACAAAAGTCCCAGAGAGAGAGAGAGAGAGAGAGAGAGAGAGAGAGAGAGAGAGAGAGAGAGAGAGAGAGAGAAGGGCGGGTCATCATCAGCATGGCAGGTGTGGAGAGGAGAACAATCAAGGGGAGGGAGGGAGGGAGGGGGTCATGTACCTGGGCTGGTGTGGGAGGACGGACTAATCAACAGCGTGGGTCTGGCCGTGTCCGGGTTACCTGCTCGAGTCGTAAAATTGGCTGCCAGAACACTAATTGATGCCAGTAGCGGGTGTGCTTCTTCCGGAGAGGAGGGCGGGCAGACACCGAGAGGAAGCAAGAATAAGAAGGAAGAGAAGTAAATAGGGGAGAGAAGGAAGAGAATTAAAAGGGGAGAGGAAGGCAAGTAGACACCGAGAGAAAGCAAGAATAAGAAGAAGGAAGAGAAGTAAAAGTGGAGAGAAGGAAGAGAATTAAAAGGGGAGAGGAGGGCGAAAAGACACCGAGAGGAAGCGAGAAAAGGAAGAAGATAGAGAGAAGTAGTAGAAGAGAAAAATACACGAAATAAATAAGACAGAAGTGGAAGAATTACGAAAAAAAATTTGAAAGGAAAGAAAACCCAACCTTGGCAGAGAGAGAGAGATAAAGAAAAGAAAAGAATAAAAGAAAGGAAATGGAGACAACAGGCAGCGGCGCATCACCACAAACCCGTTACCTGTCAATATATCCATCTGTTTTCATCACACCGCTTCAATCACCCGCCGCGCCTCAGGTAACACGCAGGCAAGTCAGACGGCGTTATAATTTCACAAAGGAAGCCACAAAAGGATTCACGAGGATATTAATGGTTCTTTTGGTGATATAAGACGGCTATTGTTCCTTCTCATTGACCCTTACTTCTCTTTCTCCTTCTCTTCTTTATGCCCTCTTCTTTCTCTTCTCTTCTCTCTCTCTCTCTCTCTCTCTCTCTCTCTCTCTCTCTCTCTCTCTCTCTCTCTCTTCCCAACCCTTCCTACACTTATCTTCGCTCTCCCTTCCTTTCCTTCCCATACTCCACCGTCACTCTTCCCGACACACCCTCGTCCACACACCTTTTTCCCCTTCCTTTGCTTTATAACCTCGTTTCCTCACCACCTCCCTTGACATCTCCTCCTTGCCTTCCCCCTCACCCCTTCCTTCTTCACCCTCCTCGTGTCTTTCCCTCCATACCCTCTCTCTCCCTCTTGGCTTCCCTCATGCAAACAATGGGTGAGGGAGGGAGGGAGGGAGCAGCCGACGCCACCCTCCTCCCACCACTTCTGCCGAGGGACTGCTGAAGGGAAGGGAGGGAAGGTCTGCTTATTATGAACCGGAAACATTATGCTTATTAAGACCAGCAAGATTCTTTTTTTTCTCTCCATGGTTTTTTTGTGTTGTGTTGATAAGTACTAGGACAGTGGTGTGTTCTCTCTCTCTCTCTCTCTCTCTCTCTCTCTCTCTCTCTCTCTCTCTCTCTCTCTCTCTCTCTCTCTCTCTCTCTCTCTCTCTCTCTCTTCCCACATTACGTTCACTTCCTTCACTTACACCTTTCCATTTCAATCCTCTAAACTTTCATTCCATAGCATTTATAATTCATCCATCTTCTATGTGCATTACCATCTTATATTCTCAACCTCTAACTTTCTATCATTTGCTTTAGTGTCCCTTGCCTGTCTCTCTTGCCTTTTCTTTCCCATTTTCTATACGTACTTGAGTTCTTGTGTGCGTCTGGGTGGCTGGGCGGGAAGGGAGGAGAGGAGAGCGGCGTGTGGCGTGCGGCGAGAGGGAAAGGAAGAGCAGGAGGAGGAGGAGGAGGAAGTGGTGTAAAAAGAGGCAAGCAAGTTTATGGTGTGATGACGGAAATTAATGATATGCCGCCGAGGGACGTAAATCTGAAGAAGAGTGTTTCATTATGAAGTCTTATGTTGCTCAGCTCGGTCATCATCTCTGCTTTACTTACCTCCCTTTATCCCGCCCTTTGTCTCCTCCTCCTCCTCCTCCTCCTCCTCCTCCTCCTCCTCCTCTTCTTCATGTTCCTTGTGTTCCTCCTTCGTCTCGTATTTCGTAAACTGTAATTTTTTTTCCTCTCTCTTCCCCTATATTTCCTGTTTTGCGGTGTGTGTGTGTGTGTGTGTGTGTGTGTGTGTGTGTGTGTGTGTGTCCACTCCCCTCTCCCCTCATCCTTCCCTCTCTTCCAAAACCTTTCCACGTCTTATTCCCAGAAACCTCCCTTCCCGACTTCTTTCCCCCCTGTCCCTCTTTCATTAACCCATCTTCCGTCTCCCTTTTTTTTCACCCCTCTCCCTTTCTTCCTTCCGTCCTTCCTTCCCTCCCTCACCCTTTATCACTCATCCCATGCCTCCTTCCCTCCTCAGCTATCTTCCCTTCCTTCCCCTTCCCTCTCCTTCACCTCTCTTCCCCTCCCACACCCCGCCGCCACCCGCACGCAACCCGCACGCAACCCGCCCGTCGCTCTTTTTGTCATTAAGCACTGTCTTCTCTGACGTCACCGGTATCTTAGAAACACGCATTATATAACGAAATTTGAACGCACTGAGCTCAAGGATGGAACTGTAATGGATATGAGAGAAAATTAAAGAAATGTCATAGGTGGTGGAGATGGGGGTAGTAGTAGTAGTAGTAGTAGTAGTAGTAGTAGTAGTAGTAGTAGTAGTAGTAGTAGTAGTAGTAGTAGTAGTAGTAGTAGCAGAGGGAGGTATCAAAACATTAAATTTTATCCCATTCTTTTGGGCTAACTCTTTCGAACCTTCACGTGAACTGGCAACTAAATGAACCTTTTTCGTTTAACTCCTTCTGTTGCAATAGGTCAATTTTCCCTTTTAAATAGAAAAAAAAGAAAAAAGAGTAATAACAGTAGTATCAGGAGAAGAACAAGAAAGCAGCCCAATATTAGAGAGAGAGAGAGAGAGAGAGAGAGAGAGAGAGAGAGAGAGAGAGAGAGAGAGAAAGTAGCTTCATTCAATTAAAAAAATGCATAAGCTATCACTTTCCAAATCCTCCAGTCATTTTCTCCTCCTCCTCCTCCTATCTCTCTCTCTCTCTCTCTCTCTCTCTCTCTCTCTCTCTCTCTCTCTCTCTCTCTCTCTCTCTCTCTCTCTCTCTCACCGCCTCCTTTCATCTCCATCCGCCTCCTCTCACTTTGCAGCATTTTAAAGTATCTCTTCTCGACTCCTTAATACTTACTCCTCATTAACTCATTTTTTTCAACGCAATCTTTACACACTCTCCTAAATATCAACTCTCTCTCTCTCTCTCTCTCTCTCTCTCTCTCTCTCTCTCTCTCTCTCTCTCTCTCTCTCTCTCTCTCTCTCTCTCTCTCTCTCTTCCATTTCTACTTACTTTTATGTTCATTATCTCCTCTCCTCTTCTCTCCTCTCCTTCCCTTCCCTCTTCTCCTCTCCCTTCCTCTCCTTAGCTTTCCTCCTATAGACAACACTTCTCTCTCTCTCTCGCTCTCTCTCTCTCTCTCTCTCTCTCTCTCTCTCTCTCTCTCTCTCTCTCTCTCTCTCTCTCTCTTCAACGTAACAGATCATGCAAGTTTGTTTGTGTATACGTGTTTCTTTTATTTATTTCTTGTTATTTTTGTTTGCTTCAATCTTTTTTTATATTAATATTTTTCGTTTTCTGTTCTTCTTCTGTCTTTTCACTTGTTTCCTTTCGAAGTTAACTGGTAATGGGAGTTTCTTTATGTTTGATGTTTGTTTTTCATTTCGTTTTCTTTCATTTTATCTTTTTTCTTTATTTTGTATTGTTTTCTTCATTGTTATCACTTCTTTTCGAACCTAATAGGCAATGGGAGTTTGTTAATGTAAGCACCAATAACTCTAACACACGCACACACGCACACACACACGCACACACACACGCACACGCACATAAGAAAAAATAAAGAAAAATAAATACCAATACTTTCGTTCCGGTAGAATTAGACACCGAGAAGATACAGAGGAAAAAATGCATTCAGGTAAAGACACACGCCGGCATTTCGCTTCACCTGTCACCTGAAATAACTCCCAGGTGACGTGTGGCTCGGGGAGGGGACGCCAGGAGGGGAGAAGTCTGCAGATAAGAACAGCAACACTTTCGTGATCAAAGACAAACTAGCTTTTGACTCAAGTTTTTCGACACACTGTTAAACCCTTCCCTCCCTCGACCCTCCTTAATGTTTTGTGGGCCCTAAACACCCCTCTCCCTTTCTCCCCCCCCTCTCACTCTCCCTCTCTCACCAAGATGACAAATAGACGTCTAGATTCACTTGTGTCTCTTAGCAGTGGACAGGAGAAGGAGAAGCATTTGTCATTTGCTTCGTTTTGTTTCAAGGTTGTTTCGAAACTGTTCCGTCTCGTGGTGATTGAAATCTGAAGCCATTTGAGACACACCAGCCAGAGAGAGAGAGAGAGAGAGAGGGAGAGAGAGAGAGAGAGAGAATGTCTTCCTTTTTTTGTGTTTTCCTTATTTATTCTCTTTTTATGTGCTAACTCCTCTTTCTTTATCTACACATAGCACATTATTCTTCTTTTATCTATTTTCTGTAGCACATATATTACCTTTCATCTTTATATAGACTTTGAGAAGAGCTATTACTACTACCACCACTACTACTACTACTACTACTACTACTACTACTACTACTACTACTACTACTACTACTACTACTACTACTACTACTCCCTAGCTACCTACCTGCCTGACTCACCTATGTAAATAAAACAGGTGAAAATACTTCTTCTAGTCTCATCAATAGTTGTAAACACGAGACACGAAACTAAACACCAATGAAAGAGCGAAATAATGTGGCAAAAATACACCAAAGAAAAATACTCATAGCTGGACAGAAATCTTAAGGGTTTTGCCGTGAGAATGAAGTGGTTTGGAAGAAAAAAGAGAAAAATGTGTGTGTGTACGTGTGTGTGTGTGTATGTGTGTGTGTGTGTGTGTGTGTGTGTGCGTGTGCCAGCTCTGCCAACAATAGGGAAAGATGCCAACTATCCAAACGACTTACGTACACACTCATACATACACGTTGCCCAGTTAACACACACACACACACACACACACACACACACACACACACACACACACACACATTTCCACCTGTTTATACCTCAAGAATACCTTTCCACTGACACACCTCACTCAACTCATTTTTCCCTCCCTGTGAAGACTCGTTTTATACTCCGATGAGGCGTGAGTCACTGGGAGGAAAAGCACTAAGCCTGACATGCATTATAGGACATTATAGGCTCATAAACCATCTGGCGTACCGCACCTCACGCAGACAGACTACAGCGCGCCTCTCTCATCTTTATTACAACGATGTGCAATACGAAGCACAAAGGATGACAACGCTTTGTGCGGCGACTTACACTTCTTTACGACGATCTGTCTTTTGCCGCGGAGATCTAACCAACCCGGGCTCGCCTCACAGATGTGCCAACACCAAGGTAACAATGTTCGGTGTCTGCCTCCTTACCCCCTACCCCACCCCGCCCCCCCACGCCCCGCCAGATGCAGCGGTTAGGTGTAATGAATAGAGGTGTACAGATTGTTTCCGTAAAGATAGCAAGGTTTGGGTCCTGTGTTGGTTTCTCAATATGTGTTTCGTTTTTTTTCGTTTTTTTATCTCTATCTGGCGGGGCATTAAACTGAGTAATTTGTAGCCCCTTCATGTCACTACTCTGTAAATATTAGTGAAGAAATTGCTTGTTTTCGCTTTTTTTAACTTTTTTTTTTTTGTGTGTGCGTGTGAAGCTTTTCGTCTACCACACACACACACACACACAC
>CM035193.1:12966241-12982453 GCA_020233015.1 Callinectes sapidus
GAGAGAGAGAGAGAGAGAGAGAGAGAGAGAGAGAGTGGGGGGGAGGGGGGAAGTGGGGAAGGGTTCATAGGATCACTTACACCAGAAACACAATCCTTCGCTCAACATCACACAGCTGTTTCAAAAATCCCTGATCCAATCTCCTTCCTCCTCCTTCCTCCTCCTCCTCCTCTACCTCCTCCTCCTCCTCCTCCATCTTGTCATCTCGCTGCATTGGTCTCGGTTCAGTCTTTTTTCTTCTCTTTCTTTTCTTTGTTTTATTATTATATTCCTTCTCCATCTCCTTCCAGATATACAAGACTTGAGACATCCTGAAGGCACTGTGGCGAACTCCTTTTGCTTGAAACTTCGCGACAAACTTGAAGAAAACGAAGAGAAACAAAGGAGGAAAAGTCTCTCTCTCTCTCTCTCTCTCTCTCTCTCTCTCTCTCTCTCTCTCTCTCTCTCTCTCTCTCTCTCTCTCATCGTGACGTCAGGTGTCCACTCCACGACGCAATGACCTTGAAGGCTAGCAGGACGCAGGGCAAATGACATGCGACCACCACCACCACCACCACCACCTCCTCGACCACCATCACCACCACCTCGACCACCACCACCACCACCACCTCCTCAACCACCACCACCACCACCACCACCACCACCACCTTCTTACTTCTGGTCCCTCTTTCCCTCTTTCTTTCCCTCACTGAAATCTGAAGAATACTCGTACTTGTTTACTTTGCGGTTAAAGGAAGGAAAACCACTATAACCACTAACATAACTCTTTCTTCTCCTTCTCCCCTCTCCCTTCTCCTTCTCCACCTCTTACTACTTCTACTACTACTACCACTACTACTACTACTACTACTACTACTACTACTACTATTGCCACTACTACTACTACTACTATTACTACTACTACTACTACTACCTCGAACTATTATTATCTACTAAGACATCCACAACTAGAGAAATACGGGAACCCACACACACACACACACACACACACACACACACACAGTAACTTTCACGGGGAACAATCGTCACTATCACTGTCTCCATCTCTGTAATCATTACCCTTCCCATCATCGATCGCCCTTTTACAGTTATCATCGCCATCACCACCATCACCACCATCACCGCCGCAGTCACCACCCCCTTCACCACCACGCGGCGCTTTCTCTTCTTCCACTGTATGGCATAACATTCTCAAACGCCTCAGTACTTATCAGACAGTTCTTTTCATACATTTTTATAGACATTAGTGGAAGTTATTGTGTTTTTTAATGATATTTTTTCAAGACTGGTATTTTAGGTCAAGATTCAGCGTTAGTAATTAAAAGAATCATCTTGAGAATATGTTTATGTATATATTTTCCGTATTCAGAAACGCTTTGCTCTCTCACCATGACAATATTCTAAAGCCACAGATTATTAGCGGGGTTTTCAAGTGTTTCTCCGGTTAATAATGTAGAAATCTTGATGCTCTGCCTCTAGATCCATAAAACCACCCTAAAAACACGTGTAAATTTAAATAAAGTCTTTCTTGAAATAGTAGAGGTGAAGTAGAGAATGTTTGAGAATACAGGCCTAAGTGATCTTTTCGATAGAGGGAGATAGACAGAGAGAGAGGCAGTAGAGAGTGCGGGTATATCGATAAAGGTAACACGAAGCGAGCTAGTTAAGGAGGAGAAGGGAGGAAAGGTAAATTCTCTCCCATCACTTGTAATGGTGAGGGTGATGCGCGCCACTCAGCCTCCCTCCTGGACACTGGGTCACACAAAGGCACTAAGGGGACGTGGACAAATGCCTCAGCGTGAACGATAGAGTGAGTATCTCCTCTACGCATACCTTCTCCTACTCCTCTTCCTCCTCGTTCCCACACCGGCCTAATATAGCAAAGCCTGAATATTTTTGCTTTTACTGGCACACTTCTTTTTTTTCTAATGTGTCTTCCTTTATGCGTTATTTACAGCCCCTTCTACTCGTGGTGACTTTAATGGTTTTATTTTCCTCAGTGTTTTTCTTCCGCTCGTCGCGCCTTGAGTGTGTTTGGGTTCAGGATGAGTAGAGGCGGCAGTGTGTTTAGCGGTTCTCTTTCCCCGTGATTCTCCATCCTTTCCTGTCTTCTCCGCCTCCTCTTTAGCTTCTTTCTCGTTTCCCCTCCTCGCCGCACCCTCCCTCCCCCGCCGCCAGCCCCAGACGCAGGCTCCTCGTCAGGGTGATGAATGGCGAGGACAAGACAGAGGTGCAGTTACAGTGACTCTGACCTGGTCGTCTCTGCC
Organism: Callinectes sapidus; assembly: GCA_020233015.1. Classification (NCBI taxonomy): domain Eukaryota; kingdom Metazoa; phylum Arthropoda; class Malacostraca; order Decapoda; family Portunidae; genus Callinectes; species Callinectes sapidus. The sequence continues at coordinate 12,968,509 of CM035193.1, forward strand.
TTGCTCCCTTGTCCCTTCTAACCTCACCCTTTCCCTTCCCTCTCTCGCTCTCTTTACCCATCTTTTTCACTCTCCAAGGCCCTCTCACCGCCCTTTTTTTTCTCTCTCTCTCACTTTCTCTCTCTCTTTGATCCCTACCCTTCCTTCTGCCTTCCCTTCTTGTTTAATATTCTTCGTTTCTCTGACTCCTTTCTCTCTTCCTTCTCGATCTCTTCTCTTCTCTTCCTGCATGTATTGGTGAGCGCCTTGCCAGCCTCGCTCATCACCTCTCTCGGGTCTTGTATTACTTGTACACAGCCTCTGAGGTCCCCAGAGAGCTCTCCATCACAGGGGGTCAAGGAAAGGTTGTCCGCCTCGTCTGCTGCCCGTCACTACACTCTCTGCGGGCGAGGCGCTGCTCTGACCCTTTTTTATCTATTGCCTTACGTAATGCACTTCTCTTGTGTTTCCTTTGTGTGATGGCTGTAACTGACGCTGTCCCCAGAGAGTGATTATTGCCCCCCCCCCTCTCTCTCTCTCTCTCTCTCTCTCTCTCTCTCTCTCTCTCTCTCTCTCTCTCTCTGACTAACAAGTTATTATTAGATATACATTTTATGGTTATTCATATACTTCATAAATGCGAAGATGTGTTTTTACGACCACTAATTAAAACAAATTCGCAATTGAAGACATAGATTCAGGAACTTTTTTTCTTTCTATTTCTGTTCAGTCTCCATTTTTTATGGTTCCCACTAATTCACTCACTATTAGATCTTTTTTATATTTTTTGACAGTTCTCACAGATTTACAAATACTACTAGTTCCTTTTTTTTAAGATTCCTACAGATTTACAAACACTACTTGCCCCTTTATTTTTCTAATCTTTTAAGACTCCCACAGCTTTACAAACACTACTAGCTTCTTTCTTCCTTTTTTTTCTTCTTTCCCTATAGATTTACCAACACCACAAACATGTCTTACCTCCCTTCGTGTCCACCATTCATCATCCTGACCTCCATACAGCAGGAAAGTATAAACCAATCAACCAATTAGCGCTTCGTACATCACGCAACGAAGAAACCTAATCACTGACATCCTTCTCCACCCCACCATCCCCTCCCCTCCCTCACCCCGTCACCCTAACACCCCTAACACCCTAACACCCTTCTTATTGACATTCCTAACCTGCCTGCCACACCTTCACGCCTCTGCAGTGTTTCATCCGTGACATGTGATTTGGTGTTATTGTTTATGGTATTATCATTATTGTTTGTTCTTGGTGTATTTGTGTAATGTCTTAATTAATTCGTTTTACTCATGTTAAATTAATCATGGTGTTGTGATTAAAGCAGCGTCTTCCACTGAATTTGTCTGTGTTATCTATTTTTTTCTTTGAATTTCTTTTTTAGTGTTACATTATTCAAAACTTTTATAGCTCAAAATGCACGAGATTAACTTCCTATTTTCTCTGCCGTTCTATTTTCTTTTCTGTCTACCCACGCAAACATTTCATGGGAGTGCTAGTATAAAATGACCGCAGCAGTATAAAATTTAAATAAACCTTTCAAACTGTCAATCATTCACTCTCTCAATTAGTCTGTCAATCATTTACTCATTCACGCACTCCATCAATCAATCAATTACCACCCTCCATTCCTAATCACACCTGCCCAGATACAACCAAACGTCACCCTGAAAATTCACAGGTGAGCCGCGTGATTGTGTTACTCCGTCAGGTAATACAGGTTAGATCAGGCAAGTATCTGAAGGTCATGTAACGTAAGAATTCATGAGAGGACCACATATCGTTCCTTTAGGCCCATAAACCACTCTACGTGACCTTAATGTGGTGAAAAGGTAAGGATGAGATGGGCTGGAAGGTACTCTGCCTCCTCTTTCTCTTCTTCCTCCTGCTCCTCCTCCTCCTGGTTACCTGCCTCGCCCTGATAACATCACCTGCGTCTGTTGGTCTGGTTTGCCTTACTCTCGTCCACAACCCGAGATTACACTGTGGTTTCGCATCTTATGTTTCGAATCTTCCCTCCGTTTTCTTTCCACTCCGGTCCGGTCCGGTCCGGTCCGGTCATGTTCACCACACCGCGGTTTACATAAGCTCCTTAACGAGTGTGCAAATGAGTAAGAAAAAAGAAAAGAGAAAAAAGAAGAATGATAAATTAGTCCTTGCATAAGACGTTAGCAAAACCATATTTACTTGTAATGAGACCACGTCCTCCCACCTCACACGGGCCAACGTATTTAAGGCTCTTCAAAATGCAAATAATTCTCCACTTCGGACAAGAGGCGTCAACACGAGCGCCAGTCCCTCTTACCAAACTTGGCTCTCAGGATACGAGTTGGCAGATTAGTGTTCGAAGCTTCGGTGTTAATCAGAGTTTCATCAGCTGGCCGCGATGCTGAAGACAGATTTACAGCACCAATACTCCCCTCGTAAAGAAGAAGATATACAAGACCAACTCGAGACCGTGTAAGGAGCCAGAAAGAGAAGAAAAAGAAACGGGAAGCGGTACAGCCCCGTATTTTCAAACCTTTGACTCGCATAAACACTATTTTCAAGGGCCACAAAAGCGATTACTCGTGTTCTCAAGGGTGTTTTTACCATTGACGGTGCTGAACACCTGCTAAACCATCGCTAGAATAATAAAAACATCCTTGAAACGTCTAATAAATTCCACTGGAGCCTGCAGTAAAGGAGATCGGAGGGCCGCCGAGCAGGAAGGGAAGCCGGTAGTCAAAATACATCTATAAACAAACGTAAAGCGAAGCAATGTATCAGGGGAGTTACCACGGGGAGGGTACATACGTGGGCTGGTGGAAGCTAAGTGTGTGTGTGTGTGTGTGTGTGTGTGTGTGTGTGTGTGTGTTTCTGTCTAACGGGAGCCCATAAATCTGACTGTTTACACTACGACTTAGGAAATTAGTCAGTCAGTCCACACCACGACACACGAAGTTGAGAGACGAACTGAGGCTGACAAAACAAAAATAAATAAAAATAAAGATAAGAATTAAAAAAAAGCAATATATAAAAACGAGACATCCTCCATCTCTCTTGACAGGAGGACCGAGAGTGGAGCTTGTCAAATATTAATGGTCTCTCTCTCTCTCTCTCTCTCTCTCTCTCTCTCTCTCTCTCTCTCTCTCTCTCTCTGGGGGTACTCACTGCCCTCGTCAGCGCAACACCCAAGCGACACCTGATCCCAAAGCAACAAATGAGGATCTCTTTTAGTTGGAGGCGCCTTGCTCACTTCTTTTGCCGAGGAGAACGAGTTAAATTTGTTCGCTGAAGACGTCAAATGCATATGGGAGGAAGAGTAGGAGTGAGAGAAAGTAAATGAAGAAAAAGGGAAATCTGGCAAAAAAAAAAAGATAAGTTAGGTTGGAAGTGAAGGGAAAGGAATATGTCGAAAGGGAAGAAGAACATGAATGAAAAAGTGGAAGGAAGATAAATCTACAAAAAAGAAGGGGAAGGAAGTTTGAATACAGATCGGTAGAAAGAATGAAAATATGTGAGAAAGATGAAAGTAAATAGAAAAAGAGGAAGAAGGAAACTATGCACATGTCAGCTGGAGAAAAGATTTATAAGAAAAGTAAGAGTAACAAAAAACATAACTGAGGAAACCAAGAAGAAAACATACTAAAAGAAAGAAAGAAGAAAGAAAATAGATACATAAAAAAGGGTGGTAAAAACCGGGAACCCCACACGCCATTCAACGAACACCTGACGCATTGATAGGACCAAATAAACAAGGACTTCCACAATGGACTCACGAGCTACTGGGTGTCTGAGGAGTTCTATCGCAAAATCCTATGACACCCCACGTCGAGAGCACAGACTTACCACACCTCCCCGTCCAGCAGGTTGCCCTCTTCACCCACTTACCCACAGCCCACCAGCGAGGATCTCAGATAAGTACTCATGAATATTTACCCAGAAAGGAAACTGGTACAAGATTCATGATATTGTTTGATAGAGTCGAGTTGGGAAGAGTTGCTAGTTATATTCGTGATGGCCTCTTAACTAAACCTAACCTAATTTAACATAAGCTAACCTAACCTAAACCAGATAGAAAAGTTAAACAAGATTCATGATAGTATGATTTTAGTCGAATTAGGAAAAAAGTTCTTAACTGTACTAGTGCTCCCTACCAAACCTAATCAAAGCTAATTTAAATCCCTTCAGTAATGGGACACATTTTTAACTTGAGACTTAACTTGATTTTATTGACAATAGGAAAAGTGTATGGGGATCAGTAGATTAATGGCCAAGGTTGTACTTATTATGTAACCGCCTCCAGGTTAGGTTAGGTAGAAGTTACAGAATCTATTGCTTTAAAATATCCAATTATTTACTTCTAATGTTATTAATTACTTGGTATCGCAGTGAAAGAGTCAATATACAGTAAGAAATATAAACTTAATACATCAAGGAGAGGAAAAACTAATCATTGGAATGTTTCTGAGAAGACTTTATCTCGAAACACTTTCACCAAACGCAAAAGAAAAAAAAAGCTTTATTTCTTAACGTGTCTATCAAAGTCTGGCCCACGCACGGCTCCACTCACTCCACACAACTCATCCCTCGTCGTCCACGTGGGGGTGATCACGTTTAATTAATCAGTCACTTGGCTATTCATGGTCCAGTGATGCAAATGAGTTTCTCTAATTGCAAAGCTTTCCGGGGTGTCTTGTTGGGTATGGTTATCAAGCCCCGCCAAGGAACGATGTACCCGTCTGCTGGTATTGTGTTCCCCTACTAATTGCAGACCTTTATGATATTCTTTATGATCATGTTTCAGGTCGTGTAATGTAAATGTATATACCTCAACAGATTACTTAAGAAACAATTAAAAAAAACACAAAGGAATCATTTTTCTAACGTGTAATAAACAGGATGTACACCCATCCTTTTTTCATATGAATACGAACGTTATTACAGTGCGTTTTACTCATCCTTACGCATTACTCATCCTGTCACACCCTCATTTTTCTTTCCTGTTCATTGCTATGTTCTCTCTCTGCCTCTAAATGCTTTTCTATCCCAAAGTACCGCACATGTGAGGTCCGTCGCCAGATTTATATAAAGTACAGGTTCTCCATCTGATTGCGAAGCTTTATGATATTCTTTATAAACATGCTTTAGGTCGTGCATGTAACTGAAAAAAAATACTTATGAACAATGAAAAACACAAATGAATAAGTTTCCTAACATATAATAAACCGGATGAGAAATTATCCTTCTACATTCTCCACTTTCTCATGTGAATGCGAGGGTCACCACAGTGTGTCGCGTCATCTCCTGATTACTTATCTTCTCCGAGTCTCATTTTCCTTTCCTGTTGGCTGCCCTGTGCTCTCTGTGCCTCTAAATGCACCCTGACGCAGCCTTTCCGCCCCGAGGCGCCACACACGGGAGGTCCCTCGCCAGATTTACATACGTTATCCTGTTACACCCAACACTCAAAAATCTCACCGCCGGAATTCTGTCTGAAGCTCATTAATTTTCCACTCCTTCCTCTCATGAATTGCCAAACATCTTCATACGAAAAATTAGCAATAAGTCACATAGAATTTACAAATGAGCAAAGTTGTTAACCAAAGTGACGGGCTAAAAAAACTTAAGGCATAAACCTCCCTAAACACAAACTTACGGAGCCATAACTCACGTCTCTACAAAGGTGTAAGATTACATACTAAAAAAAAAAAAAAAAAAGACATAGAACATAAATCTCTCATTCTACCCTTGGATCAGAAACGTACGCATCAAAGCACCGTAAACACACATTCCTCACCCCAAACCACCCTTCTCATTAGCTGTGTCTATTCCTAAGTATAGTATAACGCCACAGATGTAGTACCTTCCCTTGCCGCTTGATTCCGACACACCGGCACCGGATGACACTTGGCACGCGCACAACACTCAGTCTGCCGGCGGAGAAAGAGTGACAGGCAAGGGTGACGGGGTGACGGGGCGACCACGAGCCGTCTCCTGGCGCTTAGCTGATCCTCGTCGGGGCGGTGAAGGAATGCATAAAGTGAGATGAAAGGAGGGAGGGAGGACGGGAGTGGAGGGAGGGAAAGAGAGAGAGAGGGAGGGAATGGGGGAGATGGAAGAAAGGAGAGGGTTGGGGCTAACCAGGGAAGGAGAGACACAGAGAGGAATGGAAGGAGGGAGGAAAGAGGAGACTGGAGGAAAGAGAAAGATGAGATAGGAAGGTAATGAGAGAGAGAGAGAGAGAGAGAGAGAGAGAGAGAGAGAGAGAGAGAGAGAGAGAGAGAGAGAGAGAGAGAGAGAGAGAGAGAGAGACGTTACGATAAAGGAAGAATGATACAAGACACACACAACACCCTACAGTGAAATAAAGATTAAAGAAAGCAGACATTTAAGCTTCTAGATTAAGTGTAGCCATAACATCATCCCAGGTTGAGGAAAGTACATAAAGAAGCAAGAAGTGGAAGGAAAGAAAAGCTTGAGGGAAGAGATAACATAAATCAAGGGAGAAGAAAGAAGGGAGAGAAGTAGGAAGAGGAAGAAGAGTGTTGGTAATACAGATCACAATCCTTTACTTTAGGGCAATAAAAGCTGCATTGAGATTGACTTACAAGCACTTCTTTGTATCACAGCTGCTACCTCACACACACACACACACACATACACACACACATCACCCCTCAAGTGAGTAAAGGTAACGCTAACAGATCTCACTGTCTCTTAGCCTCCACTCATTACTCTTTACGGAAGAAGAGGAGGGAGGAGGAGGAGTACGAGGACGAGGAGAAGGAAGAAGGGGCAGAGAAGAGGGGGCGTGGATATGACCCACAAGATGCATTATCCGTCACCCTGGGTTATGGCCTCGCCCCGTCCCCCCTCACAGATCCCGGCGCCCCATAAGCAGGCGATAGGGAATCTATCTGCGCATCAGTTATGGTAATGCAGGGTTGCCAGGGATCGCAGGACACCCCAACTCACGCTTATACGGCGCGGTGATGTTTGGTTAATGATGTGTTACTCCAGGGAGGAAGAGAAGATTGTTATGAAAATTCGCCCATTGCCCGACAGTGGCCACGGGGAGGTTCATCAGTCGCCAATTTCTGTCTCCGTGTGGCGTCCCTAAGGCTGCAGCGCCTCCTTCATTACACTCTCATTCACATAGCTCCGCAAGGAATACACTCCATTGAATAGCAGAAAAGAATAAAATTGTTTGCAATGATAAAGATATAAAAAGATTGAAAAGAAGATTACTAGTATACCTGTCGCGGGGAATGACGCTGGAGGAGGTTCTGCCATCAATCCATGACTGGAACCCGACTGATTCCTCGTCATCACGCCAGACCCATCACTGTTGACAATGGCCATTCCGCCGTGGAAAAGAGGTTTGATTCCTGGCCCCTCCCGCTCCCTACTTGCTACAGGCCTCGCCCATACAAGGCTGGCGGAACAATACAGTTAAGCACACCCCGCATAAGCGAAAGTCAACAGGCGAAAAAGTGATTAGAACTACTTCAGCACGAGACCGCCAAGGCGGCGAGGTCAGGGGCTCGCTGTCCAGGGACGGCTGAGGGCAGGAATTATTACCATAGAAATAGCCACCAACCATCGGGATGGACCCTCCCGAGGGACCCTGCAAGTCATCACACCACCTTCCAGGTAGTCTTATAGGTTCTACTACAACTAGGCCCAAAATCCCAACTAGGCCTATGCTCCACTTAACTTCCAAAGATAAACACACAGGCCGTAATCCTTGACACAGCCATTATGAAGGCGATGTTATAAGGCAGGCACACGTAACGCTAATGACTGGAAGTAAAGCATACGGGTTCTGTGTTGGGACTCGCCACCGTCCAGACAGCAGCACCCGGGGCGCAGCGCGTCGGCCGGCCAGCCAGCCCGCCGCGCCCAGGAGCTGCTGTCCAGACTGACTAGTGGGGGAAAAATGCTAATGGCTATAGAGATGTAAGGTAGACGAAGAAGTGATGATTCCTACCTCTAATCCACCCGAACGAACACAATAGAACAGTAGACTGTGAATTATGTTGAAAGCATTAGACAATCACCTCCACACTACTTTTGAAATACCAACACGCCTCTAACATGATGCCCTACATATATCATACACACACACACACACACACACACACACACACACACAGACCAACGTCGCGCCGCAGCCCATGCCAGGCTTACAAACAACAGCTCCAGCTGATGTACGCACTAAGCTTGGTGGCGCCTAACATAATGGCAGCTAATAATGTTTTTTTTCCTCTCTCTCTCTCTCTTTTTTACGACGCGCCACGCAGCACCCGACATTCCATCGTCTCCCGGATACACGTGAGATGGAGAGAGAAGTAATGGATTTATTATAGACATTTTCCTTTTATATCCTTTTCTTGCTCCTATACCTCCTCCACCTCTTCTTTTTTTTTCTTCTTCCTCCTCCTCCTTCCCTCGTTCAGCTAGTTACCATCCTTTCTATTTCCACTACACTAGTGCTGACCATCGCCAATCACCACCACAATTCTCACTACAGCTGATGAGTGGCATTACCATCCTCATTACTTTGTTTTTCCTGATCCTCTGACACGTGCAGTTCATCACAACCATCACCACCACTACTACCACTGCAAACATTGACATTCCGTCCACCACCACCACCACTATTGCAACCACCACCTGCTCCTACCTGTCCCTCCCCAGCAAGGCCACCCACATCCTCCATCCTCCGGCTCCTCACTGCACCGTCCCGTCAGTTCCCTCAGATAGAAGGCAAGGACACATTATTCACAAGTACCCGAGGATCCCTTATCGCCCTCGCTGCCTGAACGCCTGTGCCTTATCAGTGGGGAGAGAAAGAAATGTCTCTCATTTATCATAAGGCAACGCGCAGATAACAAACTAGAGGCACTGCAGCTTCACTGTCATTATATCGCGTTCTGCAGGGATGTTGTGTTCTGTCTCCCTTCTTTTCTTTTTTTTCTTATTTTTTTCTTTCTCCATCCAGTCTTCTTTCTCTACGTTCTCCAGTAACTGTGATAAGTTTCAGGGCACGTATGAACAGAGATTCCTCATTTTTCTTAGGATAGTTTCTAATCTTAAAATCCATCTTAACCTTCCAATTTTGGTCTTATACTTTAGCCATTGTCTCATCAGCAGCTTCAAATTTACTGCTGATGAGATAATGGCTTAAGTACAATACCAATTTCAGGAGATTAAGATGGATTTTAAGACCAGAAATTCGTCTAAGAAAAGGCTGCATCCTTAAGAATCTTTGTTAATACGGCCCCTGGATTATTAGAGTAAGTATATACAGGGTGAGTGTGGGCCGAGGGTGGGCCGAGGGTGGGACGAGGGTGGGCTGCTATAGGGCGGAGGCCGAGGCACGAAGGCTTACGAACAGCACGTCTGTCCACCCTGCGTTGTTTACACATCAAACGAGAAGTGACGTCACCATTCAGAGTGTCCCGATAAGAGGCGCCTCTGACTTCCCTCCCGTCAAGGATTCCCAACTAGTAATTAATTTCATGAGCAGTTAGATTTTTTCCTCTACTTGATTATAGTGAAACGGCGTATTGGGTGTCGCCTCAAGGGAGTGTTGAGAGTACTGCCTGCTGACTGACCGGGCCCTGACCTGCTGATGTCATAGTCCTCTCTCTCTCTCTCTCTCTCTCTCTCTCTCTCTCTCTCTCTCTCTCTCTCTCTCTCTCTCTCTCTCTCTCTCTCTCTCTCTCTCTCTCATATTCCTAAAGGCTTTCCCTAATGAGCGAACAGTGACCGAGATGAGTGGTGCAAGCTAAGTCCCAGTACTATATAAGCCATAAGCACTTTGGGAGAGGATAATGGATGGTGACCACGAGTCCGGTGAGTGATCCTCAAAACACTGGATGGGTGAATTACACACACACACACACACACACACACACACACACACACACACACACACACACACACACACACACACACACACACACTCCATCCAATGCTATGACTCTGTAGTTTTTATTCTTACCAACGACACTTTCTACTTTTATTTCTGATTTTTTTTCTATCGCATTCCAGTGGCCATTAGCGACATTTCTCTTCTTTCTCCTCGTGCACGCCAGCAGCTCAGTGTGTAACTTTGAGAGGTGAGCAGCGTTTGTGGGCGTGTTGTGAGTACCTCGTCTCATTACGGCAGCAACACAGCTCCCTTTGAATTGCCTGGGGCTTATTTACATTCATCAGCGGCGTGCGCATTACGGCAGTGCACAACGTAGCACGTCCAGTCTTCACCACGCTGGTTTGACAGCTTGGACATGATAACTTGAAAGCACTCCAACATTACAAGTGGACTTTCGGAGCCCCTGTCCGTCCTCCCCCTCCCTCCCTCTCCAATGCGTCCCTGCAGAGGTTTGGTCATGGGGCGCTCAAGTGTCTTGTACGTTAGTCCCCTCCAGGCAATTATGACGGAAGAGGAGGAGGAGGAGGAGGAAGAGGAGGAATAGAAGCAAGGTCATTGTCCGCGTGTGGTGCTTTTATTTAGCTGGTGCTTCAGTAGGAAATTCAATCACATTACGAGGACGCAACTTTTTGCACAGTAAATCAAAAGTGGTATTTACTTAGGGCGGGAGAAGCGAGCTCTGGGTGACGCATTCTCTTTCTCCTTCTCTCCTCTCTCTTGTTTACTCTCCACATGCACATATATTTTCTTTACTATTCATTACAAGTAATTTATGGTCATCGGGTTTGCTTTCACTGTTTATCTACAGCCGCATCAGCTATCGTGTGTTGCCGCAGAGAAGAAAATTACCATCCGCGCCTTAATTTTCGAGTTATCTGCCGGCGGCCGACACACAGCAATCACGTTTATCGCAGACCATGCAGGATTTTTGGCAAATTCATGCTTATTTTTGATGCAATCTCCTAATACCGCTTCTGGTGAGGAAAAAACATAAAGATATTAATTACTCTCAGAATACCATTCAAGGCCTCTTAAACACGCATGAATTGGACATTTTGGGATTCTTTCTTGTATAATCTTTCTCGCGCTGCTTCTGAAGAGGAAAATACGAGGAATTAACTTTGATACGTGTGAAATGGTAAAAATTTGCCACATCCAGATTATTACTACTATATAATTATGTCCAACTTGAAAACTTCTGCACAAAAATGAAATGAGAGTGTTGTTTCTTTGCAATATGGCTTCAATTATTCTCTCTCTCTCTCTCTCTCTCTCTCTCTCTCTCTCTCTCTCTCTCTCTCTCTCTCTCTCTCTCTCTCTCTCTCTCTCTGTTACCCTGTTGTGAAAAAGTTCAAGATTCTAAAGAGGGGACGAAAAAACATGAAAACCAAAGAAGCGTTGCGAGTGCGTTCCGATCACTGGAAGCCCTCACCAGCGCAGGCCTCGCAGTCTTGTTTAATCTAACGTAAACTCACAAAAGGTGTTTGTTTAGGCGAAGAAACACCGTGGCATCCGCTCCTCCACGCCCCGCCCTTGGACTTGACTTGGGGATCAGACTCTCATCGTACTCCTCGTTGGTTCCTCCTCCTCCTCCTCCCTGCCTTGCCCTCCTTGCCTCTCTCCCTATCTCCCTGTCTCCCTCACCCCCTTAACACAACGTCCACTTCCCCTACTGGCTATTAATGAGGGAAGACGAGAAGCAGGGTAGCAGGGGACGACATAATCTGCCCACCATCACCCCCGCCTCGCCACACACACACACACACACTCACAAACCACGGCCTTCCACTTCTGCCATCCACTACATGAGTATGATCCAACGCCCACACAGCCCCAACACCCGCACGCCCCGCTATCCACATGACCAGCCAACCCTCCACCCCTGCTGCAGCCGCCGCCCACGTGACGCCCATCATCACCCACTGAAGACATGAACAATCGCACTACCCCCTCTCCCTCTCTACTTCTCTTCCTCCCTCTCTCTCTCTCCTCACTGTCACACTTTCAACCCGAGTTTCATTAATTACAGAAAGCAAAAACAATAATTCAAGACACTCGGAGCGCTTCAAACCAGCTGTCACCGGAGGGAAAGTAGAATGGAAGATGACACGAGCGAGATAACAAATGCACGCGAAGGAACGAGAAAGTGGATCAGTCAGCATCTTGTCACATCCTTTATCTCATTGCTCGTAGCCAATCAGAGACGTGCACCACTTTCCTGCTCATCACTGGCCAACCACCAGGTCTGTGTGGCATCAAGCATTTAATATCTCATGATCTTGGCAGTTTGATGATAGCTTAAGGCACGGGAGAAATCGCTGATGTAAGGCTTGACACAAAAGCACGCTGCGTCTCTCCTTGATTTTAAGCGCAGTGGAAACGTCAATGTATCACTTCATTTACCTTAAATCCCTTATCACTTATCGCTTATTCAGTCAGTGGGTATTTCCAGGAGGTAATACTCCAGCCAAGAATTATTCAAGTTTTCTAAGCCAATCTTCTCAGTCCTCTCAAACGTGTTCCTGCAGGAGCTGAGCTGTCCACCTTCCAATACTGACTCAGGAACGTGAATGAGGGAGTAACAGTATACCTTCGCTTGCATCACGAGATAACTACTGATATGCTTCCCTTGACAGTTCAGGACACACACGTGGCAATCTCTGTTCCTGGTGGCATTCAGCTGTAATATGCAAAAGTATCCTGCACTGAATAGGATAATGACGCTAAAGTTAGTTTCTCTTGACAGTGAAGCCGGGTGCATGTGGTCAGTGATGGTCGGTCTGCGAGGCATTCAACTCGTGACTCACTAGTGAGGTCATGGCTCTCCTTAAAAATCAGCTACGCCCAAAGCACAGCCTCGAGGAGCGACCTTCGTGACACCAACCACTGGCGCCTGGGGAGAAAGAACTGTACATCAAGCAAACAATAAACAAAACACAATTTACAGCCCCTAAACCCGACATTAAGAACCCAACTCATCCTCCCAGTTACCGACCAGATGAGCCGCTGCAGCGAAGTACAGGAGGTGCGGGGCGGGGCGTGCAACCCATCCCATCTGTCACATCGAGTCTACCTTTACTGGGGAAAAAAAAACAGTTTGGCAGGTGGAATGCTGATGCGAGACCTTGACGACTGGAAGAAGCGTGGCAGGGATTCTTATTCTCCGAGTGACTGAGGACGTGTCTCGTGTTGCGACAAGGGAGTGGTGGTGGCGACGCGGATGCATTAGTGGGACTCAGAATGGAGAGGAAGAAGAGTCTTAGCAATATGTGCTGTGTGAGCGAACTGTGGTGAAATGTGTCTCTAGTCTTATAGGCAATCAAAGTTGAAGGGTTGTAGAGGAGCAGAAGGAAGAAGAAAAGACTGCTAAAGAAAGGAAATGAGAAGGAGAGAAACAAAAAAAAAGCGAGAAAAGAAAAATATGAACCAGTGGGCACAAAAACAACAACAAACGAACAATCAGCAACCAAACAAACAACAAAAACAAATAAAAACAATAACGAAACCAACCATAAGAATGTGAAAGAGGTAGAAAAAAAAGTAAGAAAAGAAAACTAAAAAAAAGAAAAAAAAGAATAGGAGCTACCACATCTCACATACCAGCAGATGACAGGAAAAGTACGACAGACGCTCCATCCCTATCTCCTTTCACTACCTGGGTTACCTGCTCAGCTTCCCTTCCTTTCTACCTGCCCTACTTGGCCCTTTACTGCCATCCACAACAATCACCACTCCACCACCTTCACCACCACTACTACACCTTGTCCCTGACCAAACAATAACACACAAAATGAATAAATGGAGTAAAAATCTGACAGTCCTCCATACTCTCTTTTCTAAATATTTTCCACCTGCCACCTTCGTTTTGTTTTAACTGAGAGAGAGAGAGAGAGAGAGAGAGAGAGAGAGAGAGAGAGAGAGAGAGAGAGAGAGAGAGAGAGAGAGAGAGAGAGAGAGAGAGAAAGAGAGCCTTTCGATCCTTCCTTGTGGCCTTTACTTGCCCTTTATGACCAAAT
>CM035193.1:13013286-13023939 GCA_020233015.1 Callinectes sapidus
GAGAGAGAGAGGGGGGGGGGGGGGCGAAGGGGGGTACGTAGGAAGCCTGCTGTCATATGATAAGCGATTAAAGAGATTACTGTGTCCGCTCATAATTATATTGATGGCGGTGGTGATGGTGGTGGTAGTGGCTGTAGTGGTGGTGGTAGAAAATATACTACTACTACTACTACCACTACTACTACTACTACTACTACTACTACTACTACTACTCCTACTACCGCTATTGTCTTTGGATAGAATAATCGAAAAAAAAAAAGAGACAAAAGAAAGCGTTAATGTTCGTTTAATTAGAAAAAATAGTTGAAAAAAAGATCAAAGGAGGAAAATCGTTAATTTGCTTTCAAGTCTGGACACCAAAAACGAAAAAGAAAAGAAAAAGAAAAGAAAGAAGATAAGAATAAAAGAAACCACGTTAATTTGCCAACACCGAAAAAAAATAATGTAAATCTCTTTTTCTGAAGTGGAAAACTATACGGAAGAAAAAAAGAAAAGAAAAGAAATTACTTAGAACAACATCTATTTTCTTTCTTTTTTTTTTTTTTAGATGAGTCCAAATTAGGGATAACTTTGCAAACCTCTTTTCGTATTGGACTTTTTAAGGTTATCCTAATTTGAACTTATCTCCTCTAAAACAAAAGAAAAAAAAAGAATCCAGACATTTTGAACCGATATTGATCTGAGTATCCTTCATTTTATTTATTTATTTATTTATTCATTTATTTATTTTTCGAATTGGATTTTTCCTTAAGGTTATCCTAATTTGAACTTATCTCCTCTAAAACAAAAGAAGAAAAAAAAAAAAAAAGGAATCCAGACATTTTGAACCGATATTGATCTGAATATCCTTTATTTTTATTTATTTATTTATTTACTCATTTACTTATTTTAGGAATAACTTCGCAAACCTCTTTTCGAATTGGATTTTTCTTTAAGGTTATCCTAATTTGAACTTATCTCCTCTAAAACAAAAGAAAAAAAATGGAATCCAGATATTTTGAACCGATATTGATCTGAGTATCCTTCAATTTATTTATTTATTTATTTATTCATTTATTTTTTCGAATTAGATTTTTCTTTAAGGTTATCCTAATTTGAACTTATCTCCTCTAAAACAAAAGAAAAAAAAATGGAATCCAGACATTTTGAACCGATATTGATCTGAGTATTCTTTATTTCTATTTATTTATTTATTCATTTATTTATTTTCGAATTGAATTTTTCTTTAAGGTTATCCTAATTTGAACTTATCTCCTCCAAAACAAAAGAAAAAAATTGGAATCCAGACATTTTGAACCGATATTGATCTGAGTATCCTTCATTTTATTTATTTATTTATTTTTCCGTATACTTTTCCCACTTCCGTCGAATTTGTCAGTGGGATGGATCAAATTTCTCACTGACCGCTGGCAACGAGGCTCACCAGACAGGCGCCCTCTGGTCTCGGCGCCAGTCGTATGTAGTGGCGGTCAGGCTGCTGCTCTCTTTCCCACCTCCCCTTTTTTTCCCTATTTTTTTCTCCTCCTCTACTTCTTTTTTTCCCACTCTTCGTTTTATCCACAGGTCTTGCTTTGTTGACCATCTTTTCATCTTTTTCCTTCTATTCTTTCAACTGTTCTTTTCTTCATTTACCATCTCTCTTTTTTTCCTTTTACTTTTTTCCCTCCTTTACTTCTTTTTTCCTCTTTTTTTCTCGCTTCGTTTTATCCACAGTTCCTGCTTTATTGGCCGTCTTTTCATCTTTTTCCTTCTATTACTTCAACTACTTTTTTCTTCGTTTTTTTCCTCTTTCTTTTACCATCTCTCCTTTATTTCCCTTTACTTTTCCCCCTCTACTCCTTTTTTTTTCCTTCTATTTTTCCATTCTTCGTTTTATCCACAGGCCTTTGTTAAATATCTTTTCATCTTTTTTCCCTCTTCTCCTTTCTTCATTTTGTCCTCTTTCGTTTACCATTTTTTCCTTTTTTTTAATCTTTGTTTTATCTATAAGGCCTGCTACGTTAATTATCTTTGCTTCTTTTTCCTATTACTCCTTTTTTTTCTTCTTTTCCCCTCTTCGTTTTATCAATAGGCCTTGCTTCGTTAACTATCTTTTCTTCTTTTTTTTGCGTTATCTTATATATTTATTTAAGCCTCTTTTTTTTTCCCCCCATTTTTTATACATTATTCAGATTTCTGCTCCTCCTCTTTCTCCTCCTCGTTATCCTTCTGTTCCCTATCTATTCTCCAGTTTATTCTTAATTTTCCATCTCTTCTCTTCATTTTTAGCTATTCACTCCCTTCTCTCACGCCATTTCTCTCTTGTCTTCCCTATAACCTTCCTTCTGATCCCTCCTCCTCCTCCTCCTCTCCTCCTCCTCCTCCTCCTCCTCCTCCTCCTCCTGTTACGTCACGTGTAAAGGGGAAATATACACGCGTTATTTCCCGAAGCAGGAGCCTTTCATGATGGTTCGTGACGTCACTGCTTGCGTGCGTGTGACGTTACTTTTCGCGGGAAGAAAATCGATGACGTCATGAAGTGTGTATCGCGAGGGCCTGCTTGACTCTCTCTCTCTCTCTCTCTCTCTCTCTCTCTCTCTCTCTCTCTCTCTCTCTCTCTCGTAACTTTCTTTATGTCTCACTAAGAACTATTCAAATTTTATCACTTTGAGGGAAGAAAGTTTGACTCGTTTTAACCTTAATTTTTTACCCCCATTCTTTTCTTTCCCTGACATTCCTTTAATATATCTTTCTAGACTAGTAGTAGTAGTAGTAGTAGTAGTAGTAGTAGTAGTAGTAGTAGTGGTGGTGGTGGTGGTGGTGGTGGTGGTGGTGGTGATGGTCGTAGTTGTGGTGGTGTAGGTGGTGGTGATTAGAAAACTTTATCAATATCATCCATAACGAGAAGAGAGAATTAAACCTATGATTCACTCTACACCTACTTTAACCCTTTCAGCACCGGGACACATTTTAACCACAAGTTAGGGATATGACTACACTATTTCATTGACATCAGCAAGGGTCTATGGAGGTCAGAAGATGAAGAATGTCCAGAATCTATCACTTCAACCCCTAACATGAGTTTCTGAAGCTTTAGAAAATCGACAAATGATGACCAGAATATCAAAACGCGTCGCTGTACTGAAGGGATTAATTACAATAATCACATTACATTTCCCTGCACACTGTATCTCCATCCACCCGTTAACTATCCGCCAGAGTGAAGCTTGAGTTGTGTGTCAGAGTTAGAGGAAGAATTTGGTGCATATTGCCGTTGGCTTCATTGGCCGCTTTGTGCCTTTGTTTGCCAGCACGCACACTCTCAAACAGCTGGGACTCATAATCAACGCCTCTCCTTTTGCACCAGTTGAGAGAGAGAGAGAGCAGCTTTAACCTCTTCAGTAACTGGGACGCATTTTCGTATTCATTCTTTTTTATTCTGCTTATTATTTGTCGGTTTTATACAGCTTCAGAAACTCATGTGGGGATTGAAATGGTATAGAGTTTGGTCCTTAGTCCTCTAACCTCCATAGACAATAAAAGTGTCCAGTCACGCCCAAAATTCATGGTAAAATTGTGCACTGAAGGGGTTAATTACGTGAAAGTCAAATTTGTGCCGGAAAAACTTGGTATCTTTCGTTTTTTTCATGAGAGAAGGATTTTTTTTCATTTTCCTTCTCGTTACTTATTCACGCTTTGTCTTTTTTTATTTTTATTTATTTATTTATTTATTTTTTTTTTTGCGTTGTTTGCTTAGTTAACATCACAGACAAGAAAGGAATAGGATGTTCTTTATTTTGACAGTAGAAACTCGACTTTTTCTTTCCTTTATAACTCACATTCACTCAATTCTCGATCCTAATTCAACTGGAATGTTATTTACCCATTAACAACAACCAGAAAATCAAATAACAACAAGCACTATTTCATAACAAGAGAAAAAAAAAAGAACACATGCTTTTTTCCCCTTTATGTATTTATTTTTTTCATTTTTTTATCTCGATTGTTATTCCGTCCTCAGCCCAAACTATTGCATATGTATTTTTTATTTTATTTTATTACGGTCCGTCTGTGGGTGGGTCTTGGTTGGCGTCCAGCGGGTAAGTCAGGCTGCGATGTCCGTGATAACGTTAGTATTCAGATGCCAGAGATGGGACCAAGGGAGAGACGGAGGGACGCATTCATTGTAAGGACTAGAGGAAGGATCTGTCGTAGGAATCTCTCTCTCTCTCTCTCGTAGGACTCTCTCTCTCTCTCTCTCTCTCTCTCTCTCTCTCTCTCTCTCTCTCTCTCTCTCTCTCTCTTGCTCTTGTTTGGTGGTGACAACCCTTCTTTTGTACTATCCACATCTCTAACCAACGCCCCTTCTGTTACATTCACTTTCATATGTCCTTCTGTGTGTATGTATTTTCTATAACCTTCATTCATTTCTACATACATTTTTCTTTCTGTTTAATTTCCTTTCTCCTGCCCCCCCTCCCCCCTTTTCTTAATTTTTCTTCTTGTATTTCTACCTTTCCCTACTCTTGAAGAATTTCCTTTTTCCGATTCCTAACTTCCTTTTCTTGTCTTTCTTCATCTACTTCTACTTTTCCCTTTTCCTATCACTTGCTTCTCTTTACTTCTTTATTCACTGTCTCCATTCTATCTTATTCACTTTCCTAGTCTCCTCCCTTCCTTTCTTGTTTCTTGCTTTCCTTTACTCTCTTCCTTTTCCATTCACCTCTACGCCTTCTATTTAACTCCCTTTCTTAGTTCCCTGCTTCTCTTTACTCTTACATTCACTGTCTCCATTCTATCTTATTCACTTTCCTCGTTTCCTTCCTTCCTTACTCTGTTTCTTGCTTTCCCTTACTCCCTTTTTCATTCACCTCTACGCCTTCTAAGTAATTCCCTTTCCTCGTTCCCTGTTCCCTCCCTCTCCTCCTTTCCTTTGATGTCCTTCCCATGGCTCTTCAATCAGCTAATGGAGACGAATGTAGAGGAGGAAGATAGTTAAGTAGATGAGAACTGTGGCCAGGAGACGATGGAGGGCAGGGAGATGAGGAGAATGATAGTGGGGATGAGAGGGGGAGGTGGTTAATTATCACCCTCATTATCTTCCTTTACAGGTGTTAAGGAAGGGAGGAGAAAGGTTAGTTAAGGTGTAAGAGGAAGAAGGGAGAGGTTATGAGTGTGTCAGGGAGGGAAGTGATGCTGTGGTGTGGCTAAATTAAGGTTTTGTGGTGGTAGTAATAGTAGTAGTAGTAGTAGTGGTGGTGGTGGTGGTGGTGGTGATTGGAGCAATATGGGGATGAAGTGTTCAGTATTTATGGGATTAATCTTCTTCATCACTGTTCCATGGACACTTTTAGGTATTGATGTTGATGAGAGTAGTTAATGAGAGGTGAGAAAAGGGCACCTGTATAAATGATCATGTATTACCTCTCTCACTCACTCACTCACTCACTCACTCACTCACTCACTCTCAATCACAATCACTCACCATCAAATTAACCACCCTTATACAAAACGATGGATTACCCATGAAAGATACTCGCATACATTTTTAAAACGCTCTGACCTAATCACCATCACTTCACTATCACATCAAAACGCACACACACAAAAAAAAACCTTACCAGGACACTCACTACTCGCCTCACTCACTCCCTGCTTACTCCACGTGACGCAACAGACACAGACACAGCCCAGGAATATTGAACCGTCCTCCCTCGCCAGTCCTAAAAGAGAAAGGAAGTGAGGAGAAAGGATTCGTGTAGGAGGCGGGGAAATAGAGATAATTTGGTATTGGTCCGTATTCAGAAACACTTTGCTCTCTCATCATAGCAATCTTCTAAGGCCACAGAGATGATTAGCGGGGTTTTCAAGAGTGTTTCTCCAATTGATAATGTGGAAATGTTATCACTCTGCCTCTAGAACCGTAAAAAAACACCTTAGAAAACTCGTGTAAATTTGAATAAAGCCTTTGAAAATTGTGGAGGTGAAGCACTGAAGTGTTTGATAATACGAACCATTATGTCAAGAGTCTTCGTCTTCGTGTATCGACTTGGAAGGACTTGAGCGCGTGGGATAGACTGGGGACCGGGGAGGGGAACTGACGAGGAGTGAAGGAAACCAAGAGCGAAGTGAGAGGATTACGGCGAAAAAGAAAATGGAGTAGGGGGGATTTTATGCTCCAAATATAGGGTGTCTTTGTCTTCCTTCCTGCGTCCTCCCACCTTTCCATCGTCACCCGCGTCAGGTAGATAGATGGATGGGCATGGCAAGGTGGCATATTAACCGATGAACATTGTTAAGGTGCATATTTAAGCCAGCATTGATCACATTTTATAACCGGAAGAAAATGTGAAGAGAAGAGTTATGTAAATTGGCGATACAGCTGAAATAAGTAAAGGAAATGTAAATCTGTTCTCGAAAAATGAAAGAAGGATAGTTCATTACCTTTGCGTTATGTTCTTGTACACCTTACTTATTGGGATGGAATGCAAAAAGAGAGTATGAAAAAAAGTGCGTTGAAAAAAATAATAATAAGGAAAGTGTGAAGGAATAGCGGTAAAGGAAGGAGGAAAAACACAAAAAGTAAATAGAAAAAGAAATGTTTTGAGGAAAAATAAGAAAGGTGTGAATAACGAAGAATAAGCAGAGCAGGAGGAGGAGGAGGAGGAGGAGGAGGGAAACTGAGAAAGGTGTGAAAGAAGAGTATGAAGAGGAGGAGGAGGAGGAGGAGGATAACCCACTATCCAGGCGTGAATCTAACATGAAGGAGACGCCGTCGCTGAGCCCACGAGGCGCGTCACGCAGAATCGTCAATGAACAAGACAGTCATTTCTCTCCTCCTCCTCCTCCTCCTCCTCCTCCTCCTCCTCCTCACCTCTTTCTCCTTCCTTGGTATTTATTTATACTCCTAATTGCTTTCGTGCCGTGGATTGTTTTCACTGTTAAGAAGATTGCCCGAGGGTTTACATCCGCCAAAAACAACTCTAAAAGATGAAAAATGTTGAAAAAAAAGAAAAAAAGAGACGAGAGGAGTTTATTTCCCAGGATGGTTAAAGAAAGCTACAAGAAACGTGAGTGAATGAAGGACAGAAGGGAGAGAGACAGAGAGAGGGAGGGGGGATAAGAACGAGCTAAGCAGTACATTCATTCATATTTCTTCGCTCTGTGTTGTAAATTGATCCACCAAGTGCCTTAAAAGATGGAAAATGTCGAAAAAAAGGACTAAAGAAGTTTATTTCCTAGGATGGTTAAAGAAAGCTACAAGACACGTGAGGAGGAGAGAGAGAGAGAGAGAGAGAGAGAGAGAGAGAGAG
Source organism: Callinectes sapidus (assembly GCA_020233015.1). NCBI lineage: Eukaryota > Metazoa > Arthropoda > Malacostraca > Decapoda > Portunidae > Callinectes > Callinectes sapidus. The sequence goes on from CM035193.1 coordinate 13,020,579, forward strand.
AGAGAGAGAGAGAGAGAGAGAGAGAGAGAGAGAGAGAGAGAGAGAGAGAGAGATGAAGGAGCTAAGCAGTGCCTTCATTCATTCATTCATTCATATTTCTTCCCTCTGTGTTGTTAAGTAATACAAGTAACAGTAAGTCAGTGAAGAGAGAGATTGGAGGAGCTAACAGGTACACTCACCCCTTCATCTTTCCTCCCTGAGTAAGGACATAAGAGACATGTATGGGTTAGGATGTATGGTCAGGGTGGTGGTGGTGGTGGTGGTGGTGGTGGTGGTTACTCTGGCGATAAACTCTCAGTATAGATACATAAAAGGGTCCTGTTGCACATTACTGGAGCCTTAATGGTATATAGAGTACCAGTTGATGGACAACCCTCGCTCGTTGCTAAATTTACACACCTATTAGTTTAAAATATCTGTTTCAGGTTCACGTTCTTTGTCGAATCAAGTTTTTATACGTTTTAGATTTTTTGATCAAATTAACGTCTCAATATTGTTAAGGAAAAAAAAGTTCTCTTAAGTTGTCCGGTAAATTAACCTCTCCATTTTCAAAACCCACAGCGCTTTCATTAACGCATTTTAATTATCCATATGAATTAATCTGGTGGCAGCTCGCTCCCTAAAAAGACTGCGTGTATCCCGTAGACTCGCAATGACAGTCACAGCCTGGGTGCACGCTGCATGAATTCAAGGGGAATGGAAATAATGCAGTATATGTATAGCTAAAGGTCATGTGTTAGAATAAACCAAATATACTTAGAAAACGTAAACAAATATTCGTGAAATTAATCTTCCTATGCCTTAACGTACATGAACTTGCCAAAAGCTTCCAGAATGGATGCATGGATTTAGAAAAGGCTGAGAACCATTGCCTTGGAGGAAGTGAGGGGAGTGTACCACGGCGCCCTACTCTTCCCCGGGGCAATAATAGGGTATTCCACTGGAGCCTTCCGGAGGGTGGCTGGCCAAAGGTTTTCACGGAGTGCGGCGTGGCATAAAATTAATTACGTGGCACAAAACACAAAGCAAAATATTACCGGCTATATATGAAGGCGGGAGGGAGGGAGGGAGGGAGGCCACACATTAATTTTCTCGGCGTCAGGGAAGATTGGAATGGATTTTTTTCTGCCTTTCCGTGATGAGACGAGTCTTTTGGGTTAGTGTAACGAGGTCAGGGTTAATAGAATATGTAGTGCATGTGGTGTGGCGTGACCCTGACACCCTCGTTCAGAGTAGATACGTGACTGTTGTGCGTCTGGGGATGTTGGGTGGCATGGTTGGTCAAGGCCTCCGGTGCTGGCGGCCCGGGTTCGAATCCTTGCCAAATGTAGTTGTCCGGTGGGAGACGTAGCGTGTCCCCATTGACCCTAGCGGTGCCATATGACCTAAGCTGTTGCGGTACTTAATGTAATCTTTTGTTATTGTTGTTGTTGTTGTTATGCATTTGTTTTCTATACTGTGCAAGATGTGTTGAAAACTATTAAAATACTAAGTAAAGTTGTTTTTCTTTTTAACGCATTCTCTCTTTCCTTCCAGAATCAAACATTCCGGTGGTCGGCAACGTGTTCAGCTTCGTGTCCACCAAGTACCCGGACGAGTGGTTTTGGAGGATGGTCAAAGTAAGTCCTCCTCCTCCTCCTCCTCCTCCTCCTCCTCCTCCTCCTCCTCCTCCTCCTCCTTCTCCTCCTCCTCCTCTTCTTCTTGTTCCTCTTCTTTTTTCGTCGTGTACATCTTCATATTCCTCCTCCTCCTCCTCCTCCTCCTCCTCCTCCTCCTCCTCCTCCTCCTCCTCTTCTTCTCAGAATTTTAACCCACAACTATACACTACTCAAATGCTGCTCTCAATACCTCCCCATATTTTCCCTATCTAATCTTCCCTTTTACTTTAACTCCTAATTGTTCTTGACCGAGTGAATTAATCTTTCCGAGACACATGATCGCCAGCCACTCCACTTGACATTCCCATCATCCATATCTTCCTTCCCTTTCTTCCATTGGTTCGCTGTGATGGAGTGGAGTGGAGTGAAGTGGAGTGAATGCCATGCGATCCATGAACCACACTTTAAGTAGATCAGGGTTCGAATTCCGCCGACGGTAAGCTGACGCACTGCCAATTCAAGAGTGTCCTCCTGGTATAGTGGCTGTGTTCGGCTCGATAAGGGAGTAGGTGTCCTGCTGCCTTACACTTCGGGAACGTATCTGTAGTAACCATTTGCCTCTGGGTCCGGATGATCAGAGCTGGATTTCCTAATAATTGAAGGAGGATTAATCGGTGCAGTCTTGAGTGCCCAAATCTCTAAAGACGAAGATAAACGCTGAGGCAATGCTGGGTAACGTCACTTATACGTTTCTCTCTTTTTTTTTTTTTCGCTCCTCTTTTTCTCCTTAATTTCTTATGATGCCGTGTTTAGTGAGGTTGAATTGTAGTTTTTTCCCTCCTATCGGTAGTCGCTTTCTTTTACCCGTTTTCCTACATCTATCCTTTTCCTTACCTTTATCCTTCTTTTCCCTTCCTTTCCCTCACTAAACTCAATTTTCTTCCTTATGCTTCCTATTTTTCTCACTTTTAACCCTTTTTCTCCACCCCCCCTTTTCCTACTCCTCTCCCAGCTAACCCAGTTATTTTCACAGTTTTCCTTACACTTCTTCCTTTCCTTATTCCCTTCTTTCCTCTCCTCTCTCTTGCTATCGTGTTTAGTCACAGGCACTTCCCTCAACAGGTCATCATGTGGCTGATAGCAATACTCTGCGGGATGTTGGTGGGAAAGGTGCTGATCCACGGCCTGATTTTCAAGAGAATTCTGCGACTCAAGATGTTTCGAGATGAGCAGGTAAGAAGTGGGAGGAATTAAGGGGAAGGTAAGGTGGATATGAGGGAAGATTGTTGTGTGTGTTTGGGGGGGGGGGTAAGAAGTAGTGGTGGTTTGTTTCCTCCTGATTTTTTCTTTTTCTTTCTTTTCTCCTTTTTGTGTGAATGTGTAGAACTCTCAGTGTACGAGTAATTTGCTTCCTCCTCCTCCTTCTTGTTCTTGTAATTCTTTTTTTTTCTGTGTATGTATGGTGATACGACGAAAGTGGCTTAGGTTTATGAGGGATGTTGATTGTAGTAGTAGTAGTAGTAGTAGTAGTAGTAGTAGTAGTAGCAGTAGCAGCAGCAGCAGCAGTAGTAGTAGTAACAGTAGCAGTAGCATCAATAACAAGAGCCAGCAGTAATAGTGAATGCGAGCAGTGTGGTATAGTGGAAGTGCGTCTCCATTGTGGCCCGCCCATTCATTATTCACACGGCTGTAGCAACAAGTGCGTGCAATTATTATTCATTACGGTGATTAATTAAACGGCACTAATGTATCATGCATTTTAG
>CM035193.1:13121993-13130786 GCA_020233015.1 Callinectes sapidus
TCTTCATCTTCTTCTTCTTCTTCTTCTTCTTCTTCTTCTTTTACTTCTTCTTCTTCTTCTTCTTTTTCTTCTTCTTTTTCTTCTTCTTTCTCCGGCAGACGACCGGCGGCGGCCCTGCTGGCTCACCACAACCGCCTCTCACCGCCGCTCGTTTTCTTCTCTCTGTCCGGAGCATCCCGTCGCCTCTCGGTTCCAAGAAGAAGAAGAAGAAGAAGAAAAAGAAGAAGAAGAAGAAGAAGAAGAAGAAGAAGATTTACTTACTGATTGATTGATTTTATTGCCAATAATATTTCTTAGATGTATACATAAGTATATACAAACACCAAATTTCATGGCCTATAGTGTGTCTGCTGAGCCATAGATTGCTCCTTAGCAGACATAAGTAAACAGACATAATATGTCTGACGATACATCACATAGCTACCTATACAAATCTGGAATTCATTAAACCTTCCAGTTAACCCCTCAAAATATTCAATACCAAATCCTTTACATGTAATAATTGTCAGTAAAACACACACACACACACACACACACACACACACACACACACACACACACACACACACACACACACACACACACACACACATACACACACACACACTTCAAATTAGGTCACAAGTAGTTGGTTAGATAATAGTAATTCATGAATTGCAACATCCCTACCTATGTATACGAAACATACAAGCATTTACACATCAAAATACAGTCACATGTATGCAATAATAATAATATCAATAATATTAATAATAATAATAATAACGCTTGAGAGGATATGCATCAACAGAACAATGATGTATCATGTTATTTATTGCAGTGAGAATAGAAAATCCTTTAGTAATTTCTTAAATGAATGTAAATTTGTTATGGATTTAATTAGTGTTGGCAGAGAGTTGCACAGTTTAGGTCCAGCACACAGCATGCTGTTGAGGCACAGCGTGGTGCGGGCTGGCGGGCACACCAGCAGGTTGGTAAGGCTGCTGCCCCGCCGGGCGTGCTGTGGGCGTGTGCTGCTCTCAAGAACACATTCCTGCTGTTGCTGGGGACTTATGTATGTATATAATGATTTGAATATTGTCAAAAGAAGAAAATATTTGTGTACTGACAAAAAGTGTAGTAGATGCAAGTCAGCGTATATACAGTACAAGTCTGCTGCTGTATGGTCATATTTCCCCTTAATTATAGAGCACATAATTCTTCTTATGACTCTTTTCTGGGCCACAATCACATCTTTAATACAAGAGGGCCAGGTACATCATCCCCCCCCCACACAGAAACACAAAATAGGTATAATAATTATGAGGGTAACAAAGTAAAATATTCATTCAACAATGCTTTTCGTGTCAGTTGGTTTCTTACTCTGTATAATATACCACCACTTGCTCTTGATAATTTCATACATTCAGATCTTATTCGTGTCTTCCATTTTATATGTTCATCTACAAACACTCCTAAAAATTTGGTGTACGGTACTTGTTGGACAGTCTTATTCTCTATAGCAACAGGAGGAAATTCACTATTGTCTGAACGGTTTCTAAAGAATACTAGGTTTGTTTTACTTATGTTAAGACTTAATTTATTATCTATTATCCATTGTTTTATAAGTTCTAAATCATGTTTTAATTTATTGTGTAACAATAGAATATTCTTGTCAGCAAAGAGCAGAGTGGTGTCATCAGCAAATATTATAACATATTTACATCTATCACTTACATTTACCAAATCATTAATATATATTAGAAATAACATTGGACCTAAAATAGAACCTTGGGGGACTCCTTGCTTAATGCTGCCTAACGAAGAACATTTATTTTTGCAGAAAACGGTTTGCATTCTGTTGCTCAGATAACTTTTTTTTTAAAGAGTTGTAGTGGCACCCCTCTAATTCCCGCATTTATTAATTCATCTAACAATATTTGATGATTTCTAAAGAGACAAATGTCCTGGATAAGTCAAGAAATACACCTGCAACATGAAATTTTCTATCAGGATAATTATAAAGATGTGAAGTATTAAATTGTACTAATGCTGTCTCAGTAGATCTATTTTGTCTAAATCCATGTTGATACTCAGTTAATAAGATATCATTATGCTCTAGAAAGTTGGTTAAACGACAAGTCATAGCTTTTTCATAATTATATCTTACTGAATGCTGGTAATACAGAAACTTGCCTATAACTTCTTACATCTTTTTTATCACCCTTTTTGTATACTGGGAATACTTTTGCTACTTTTAGATCATTGGGAGTGAATGCTAAATTGATTAAGTATGATAGATAGAGGAGAAGCTATTGTAGTTGATGTTAGTTTCAGGACTTTGGGGGAATATCATCAATACCGGCAGCAGTACATTTAAGATTGTTTAAAGTTGTCTCAATTTCCTGTTGAATTTGTTGTAGGTGCGAGGCAGAGAGAGGCGTTCGGGGCAGTGTTGAGGTACTGGCGGTGAGCGGCACTCGGTGGCACTCGGGCCGCCGCCTCGCTGGACCCGCCCACAGCCAGGAAGTGACTGTTGAATGCGTCTGGAATGACTGCTGTATCACAATCTATGTCTTTGGAGTTAGGATCGTTAGGATTTAAATGGTATGTAAAATTTTCCACGTTTCCTTTGCATTACCTTGATTATTGTGAAGGGATTCTTTACGGTAAAATTAATTTTTGCCAATCTTAGTAGACTAGTTCATTTATTTCTATAAATCTTATATTTTTCCCTGTTTGACAGTGGCCACTTGACCGCAAGTCTTTCCAGCCTTTTTTTTTTTTTTTTCTTAATACTTGCTTTTAGACCTGAAGTAATATACGGGGAAATTTTTCTTTGTTGGTTATACAAATATTTTTCTGTCGGAAACTTCATTAAATAATTCATTAATTTTGTCTGTGAAAACATTGAAACCTATATTAGCGCAGCTATGAGTACATACATCATTCCAGTTAGCATTAGTAGCCATTTGCACAAACTTATGTTGCAAAAAATTCTTTTGGAAATCCTGTTCTTTCTTGGCATGTTCTTACTACAAGAGAAATAAGAGGTTACAGGAAAATGGTCAGTATAATGTTGGTGTACAGAATGCAGTTCCTAACGTTGTGTTCAACTTCAGTAGACCAGATGATATTATCTATAAGTGTAGCACAATCATGTGTGACTCGTGTAGGTTTAGTTATCAAGGGAGTATAGGAAAAAGAATACATGATATTAACAAACTGGCTGACAGCTGGGTTGCTTTCTCATGTTAAGAGGTCAATGTTCCAGTCACCGAGGAGGTAGATTCCCCTGTAATTCTTCTCTGAGACTACCATGAGGAGATCATTCAACTTTGCTATAGGACATTTTGGCATTTCCCCTTTCGGTGGTCGTCGATACAATGAAGCACATAAATAAATAAAGACCATTAGGACATTGAACCTCAGCAGCAACACATTCTAAGTAACTTTCCGTAAAGCACAATAATGCTATATATGTAATCAAAAGGAATTGTAAATATTATATATATATATATATATATATATATATATATATATATATATATATATATATATATATATATATATATATATATATATATACTATATATATATATATATATATATATATATATATATATATATATATATATATATATATATATATATATATCTATATATATATATATCTATATATATATATATATATATATATATATATATATATATATATATATATATATATATATATATATATATATATATAAAGAGCAACTCCTCCCCCTTCTGTGTTTCTACATTGTGTATAAGAGTTATTATTATAACCAGGAAGATGGAATAATGATGCAATGTTACTGTTCAACTTTGTTTCATGGAAAGCCATAATATCAAAATGTTCTTGACTTCTTGCAAGCATTGATCTAAAAACAATCTGAAAATTTGAAGAAAAATTCCTTCTATTAAGACTTAAGAGAGTAAATAAACTTTGTTTGTGTTTGTTGATTTTGGTGTTTTCTATCTCTAAGAAATTCATAACATGACTGTGACAGTGATTTATTTCTTGTATTTACCATAAAATATAATCAACATCGATGTCACTGTCGTACTGATTGATTGATTAATTGATTGATTGATTGATTGATTGCCATTTTTTGTATCTTATACATGAAATATATACATATAGATATACATAGTACATATAATGGCTTACTTAGTGTGCCGAGTCACAAATGACTCCCTGGCAGACATAATGGAAAAGTAAGTAAATATCATTCTCAGCCTAACGGTACTACCTGATCCGGAACAATGTACTATCCAACCAATCAGGAACAATATTTGCACATACTAATATCGTCAATATCAACACACACACACACACACACACACACATACACACACACACACACACACACACACACACACACACACACACACACACACTTCACATATAACATGGAAACATACATATTCATATACACAATAACAACATACATGTACATAGATATCTACATACAACATACAAACACACACACACTCAAACACCTACATATTCATACATCCCCACACATATAGGTTAGACACAACATACACACACCCACATACATCCAGGAGCATACATATACATAAACATATACATTAAACTCATATATGTATAAAGACACACATATACATTATGAAGCTTCACATACCTAGGTATCATGCAAACGAAATATAACAGTATATATGTATACTATTCTACGTATTGTACTGAAAACAAAAATGATTTGACTTGTTTCTGAAAAGAGTTGAGATGAATTATAGTTTTACTGTTGTCTGGCAGTGCGTTGGTTCCATAGGTTGGGCCCGGCACAAAGTAGTATGCTGTTTTGAAACAAAGTAGTACGAGCTTGAGGACACACCAAGTTATATAGCTACGTTTCCCCGCGTGTTGTATGCATGATCTGTATACATAAAAATATTGTCATGTTGAGTATTTAGATGTTTGAATATAGTTAATAATAGGAAATATTTGTGCATAGAATGAAATTTTAATAGATGCATGTCATAAAATTAGTAATCAGTGTGCTCAAATTTTCCTGTAAAGCATATTGTTCTGATAATTCGTTTTTGTGCAACAAATATTATATCATTCAGATATGTGGGCCAAGTACAGCCCCATACAGATATACAATATATGCCATAGGAGTAACAAAGGGTATATATAGTATACAGACATCAGTGCTTCCCTAGTCATTAAATTTCTAACTCTGTACAGGAGTCCACAAGTTTTTGAGAGTTTCATGCACACTGAATTAATGTGTGCTATCCAGTTAAGATGGTCCTGCGTTCCCAGCGCCCTCCCTCCCGCCCCCCAGCTTGAAACACGTCAACTTGCACCACACACCTTGCTGCTGCTGCTGGTCTTGGATTAGGGACAGTCCCCTGAATCTTAAGTGGCAAGATTTGCCTTACTTTGATATTGATCAAAATAGAGACTGATATACTCCAAACGAGTACTTATCTAGCTGAAGAGTGCACACTGATTATGCTAAATGGGTGAACAATACAATATTAGTTTAATGTTATTCAGAATCGTAAGAACAATGTGAAATGGAATTGCCAGATGTTAAACATTCTGGCCCTGGTTTCAAGGTACACACACACACACACACACACACACACACACACACACACACACACACACACACACACACACACACACAAATAGATTAGATTAGATAGTTTATTGACCACAGTTTTGTTTTTACATATACATAATCTTGAGTATTATGATTGCTACATTAACAAGAATTAAAATTCAAATAAAACATGGTGAAATAATACATGTAATAAAATTACCATTTTCGATAAAAACATAGCAGTAAAAATGGATGCAAGATAAACAAATTTAATAATTTCCAGTAATAAACATGTAGAAAAACAAAATAAATTATAATAAATGTTATAAGCAATGAATGAAGGTAATTTATTGTGAATAACAAACAAAGAAAAAAGAAAAGAAAAGTTCAATAATACAGTAAAATCCTGTAGGAATAAACTGGGTCCAATATATTGATATTATTTTGTGACATAATATACTATAATGACACTCATTTAGACATAGATGATTGCTAGTAGTAGTTCATGCATTACTTTGCACATTGTATCTGGTGATAAGTTTCCGTGGAGCAATTCATGTACAGTTCTAAACCTGTAGTAGTTGTGTCTGAGGTGTTGTGTGTTGGGGCAATGCTCTACATCTACAACGTGTGCCTCCTCCGTCTGCACCTGCCCGCACATGCACACACGCGCATCGAGAGGCAAGCGACCACGGCCTCGCCTATTCTAACGACCCGTCTCGCATGCTAAATTGTGGCTGCTCACACGAAAACGTGTGAACGATACTCTATGTGTCTCACTTGTTGTGTGGCGTGTGTTGTAAATGCTATGGACAGAGAGGCTAGGATTGATTTCTACGTATCTATGTTTGACGTCGTGACGAGTCGCTGTTTTTCAGGTTTAAAGAAACATCATCGGTTACATCTCCCACATCAGTCATTACATATTGGTTTATCCGTCTGGAGGTTGGTGAGTTGCTTCTTAGAGCTAGGTTGATGGTAAACATGAGACGGTCATCTGTCATGTCGCATCTTTTTTGCCACATGTTACGGAAAAAAACTATGCTGCTTTTTCTTTACAATTTGATGGAGAGACGGGTAACCAGCCTCTATATAGCAGACATCATTACAAGTGGACGTTCTGACACCTAGCAGTTCTTTGATACACCTGTTCTATAAACTTGTTGTTGGCTTAAGATTACCAGTCAGCCAAGACTCACAGCCATATAATAACGCTGACATGAGCGCCGCGTCAAACACACGTCTTTTTACAAAGAAAGGAATGTCATTATTTTTCTTTATGAAGGAAACAAATTTAAGAACGTGTGGAATTTTTGCTGTTGCGTGTACATTGATAACAGACGAGACGGAGCCATCAGCAGTGAAAGGTGATCCTAAATAAACATATTTATCACACCACTCCACCACCAGATCATCCACACAGAGGGACTCCTTTTCCTTCTCACCTCCGTTGATTACAAAAAAAATAGTTTTTGTGTGGTTCACTTTCATACCATATTCATTACAATACTAATTTAAAATCGTAAGTTTTTTATTAAGCATGTTTTCTCTTGTTGTCGCAATCACTATATTCAGTATCATCCATAAGGACGGACAAGAACGTGAAGCCAGGATAAGAAACCATCTATACTCCCGCTCCTTCCTTTAACCTCTTAATAAGATCGTTAACAAATATGATGAAAAGCAAGCATGATGTAGGTGAACCCTGGCGCACACCGAGCGTCACCGCCACCACCGCTGGCTGCACCCACCACGTTTTCTGTCACGGCGTAGCCTACAGTACATGGACACCAGCAGCGCCGCTAGCCTCACAGCGCCGCAACCCAAACGCTTAATAAGTACGCGGAGCAGCACTTGACGAGGAACAAGGTCGTACGCCTGGGAAAAATCAACAAAAGTAACGAAGAGCTTATACTTTTTTCTTCTTGCCAGATCACCCAAGATACGAAGAGTTACAATGTGCTCCGTGCAACCTCGCTTCTCTTGAGCACCTGCTTGCTCTCTGTATGGTTTGAACCAGTGCTTTAATTAACCTTGAGCAGCACAGAATCATGTCGTATAGTTTTGCACAACTGTTGATGACACTTATTCCTCTATAGTTTTTTTGGACTTCTTCTGTCTCCTTTTTTATATATAGTGAACATCTTAGCGCGGGTCCAAGCAACAGGATAATTACCACTAGGTACTAAAGATACTGTTGAATATTGTTGTGAGAAGAAGTAACCAGGGCATAGGTAGCATCTTAAATATCCCCGGTGTAAGGCCATCTGGGCCGCAAGCTTTATTTGCTTTCATATTCCTGGCTTCACATTTTGTCTCAAAAACACTTACCGGTTCATCCATTCAACACAGGCACAGTAACTCGAGAAATGACATCATCCCCTAATGAATTGGTATACACAGCTTGAATATTCTGAGTACTTTCTATGTATGCTTTAAATTCATCATGAGATGGTTTAACAAGGTTTTTATCCTGTTTCAGTTCACCAGCCCAGTTTACAGCTTTCCATAATTCTGTATCATCTTTATTATCTACCATTCTCTCCCATCTACTCAGCATCTCATTCTCACTCACTGCTCTGGTATGCTCTCGTGTACACTTTGCTCTTCTCACACCCTCATATATATAAAGCATCACTTATCTGGGTTGCATTCACATCAACATTTTCGCCCACATTCGGTATCTCACATTCTTCTATTCTTTGCTTTAACAGGTTTAAGTCTACATACACTCTCCAATTTCCCGGGTTTTACCAATATGTCTTGAGGGCTTTCGTTTTGAAGAACAGCATGGCCTCCCAACCACTCAGCACGACGTTCCAATTCTTTTAGACTGATGCTGTCAGCTGACCTAGTAAGGGCTAGCTAGTGGTGCATGGTCGCTGGGAAGGTCATTCTCATAAATGACACGCACGTCATTCATATATTTCAGCATGTTATAGCTTATGATACATAGATCTAACTCTGACACCCATTCGTTACCTTTCTTATATGTCTCTCCACCCTTAAAATGTTTTTGTTCATGTACTTTAACGTTATTGAATACCATCAAGCCATCTTCTACGCAGATACCCCATAAAACATTCGCGTTTTCTTTGGATTGATGTATAGAGACTGGTAAGCTGGGGAACTCATATAAAGCGCTGTTCGACACATCCAAATCACTGACTGGCCTTCAGCTCACTTTTTGGCAACTAAGATCTACACTCCA
>CM035193.1:13240041-13260041 GCA_020233015.1 Callinectes sapidus
ATATATATATATTCTTCTATGTTTTCTGTTTTCAGATATAATGATTTTAGTCAGTGTTATTGTTGTTGTTATTGATGTTGATGTTTATATAACTGAATCTTACTTATTCCTTTCCCCTTTTTTATTTTATTTTTTATTTTTTACTATTTCAGTTCATCAACATCCCATTGTTTATCGTATGTGTTTTTATTATCAACTTGTTTTTTGTCTCATTTACATATTTACCTGAGTTCTCTACCTTGAATCTTCTTCATCTTACTCTTTTGATCTCTTCCACGGCGACGACTAGAAGAGGAAATGAAGAGGGAGACTCTCTCTCTCTCTCTCTCTCTCTCTCTCTCTCTCTCTCTCTCTCTCTCTCTCTCTCTCTCTCTCTCTCTCTCTCTCTCTCTCTCTCTGTCAGTTATTCTAATCCACACGTTTTTCCTTCGTCTTCCGAGGCGTGAAGGCCACCGCCACTCTGAATCTGTTTTGTGTCCACCCTGAAGAACTTTTTAATCACTATAGTTCTTATTCTAACTGTATTTCATGTAGCTGTAAGAATCCATGAAAAACTAAATTTCTGTTGGCTTGTGGTTCCACTTTTAACAAAAGAAGTAATATTAAGTTTGTATCCTGAGTAAGGCCCGGTGGATGTAGTTTTGGTAGACTTTTTTCCCCCTCCCCCCCATTCCTTTTTTTGGGTCAGGCAGCGCGGTGGCCTCCTCGCTGCTGAAGAAGAGTGAAGACTAAAAACTAATTGTAATGGGAAACAACACCACCCTGTCGGTCCCGACGCGCGACGCCCCGAGCACTGTCATTGAAGCCTTGAGTTCACAAGTTGATGTTGATGATCATACCCTTCAAGAATTAATTGTAACTGTTATTCATCACCAAAATTTAATATATTCACTTTATTCTGTCTCCCCCAATGAGTTACCAGAAACATATCTTAACAGTATTACAGTTAACACAAAGAGACAATTAGTATCTTACATCTTCCTGATTCGCTGTCATATTGGCCACTTCATGTCTCCTTTTTTTATGATTTGGTTTCCGCGCGTCTTTAGTTACGAGTCTTGCGATGTTTTCTTCATCTGTGGAGCGTGAGTGAGTGAGGGACGGATGAGTGCTTGCAGGGTTGCAGGAAGTGGGCTTCCCGTATCCACAGAGCTCTTGGCCAGAAGGGATGAGTGGTAGTGGTGATGATGGTGATGGCGAAGTTAGTGGTGGTGGTGTGATGGTGGTCGAGATGGTGTGGTGACGGTGGTGGCAGCAGTATATCAATCCCAGCCCTTTAGCCCGTGAATAATTTTGTGTCGTTGCTGCTCGGGGCGGAATGTCGACGTTGTTACACACACACACACACACACACACACACACACACACACACACACACACACACACACGTGCGTCCCTCTATAGGCCCGCCCGATGCAGCTCGTGTCCTCTCCCTGCTGGAGGACCACGGCGCGGCGCCTCAGGGATTGAGTCAGTGAGAGTCACTGTGGGAAGCCGAGGACTGAGACGGTGGTGTTGTTTGTGTTTTCTAGGTGTTATCCAAGGATTCAGTAACGGTGTCCGTGGATGCAGTGGTGTACTACCGAGTGTCCAACCCTATGGCTGCCGTGTGTAACATCTCCGATTTCAGGTATTAACTCATTAATATCTACCTGTACCTTTCCTTCGCCCATCACCTGACTCCGGGACTCTCTCTCCCTGTCCTCGCGGCGCCGCGTCGGGCTCTCCTCTGGGTCAGCGGCATCTCGCCCTTCCTGCGGACCGCATGGCTCTCTCGCAGCTTTAAGCTGTGGCCTCCTCCTCGTGTTCTTTCTTCCCCGCCTCCCCCCCTCCTTCTCGTGTGGGACGGACTGGAAGGGTTGTGATCATCCTGGTGACTTAGTCTCACCCAAGTGACCCTCAGCTGCAAGAGAGGCAAATATGAATGTGATGTAAGTGCACTTCACCAGCAATTCTTCGTTCACCAGATTCAGCTTGCAGACTTCATGTCTAATGATGCTCGTGTCACTCGCAGCACAAGCCGAGGAGCAAGGCAAGCACAGACTGTCACAGTTTCGCAGATGTCGCTTTCCTGATGGCGAGGTACTCGCTCCGCCCTATCGACTGTCACTGTTGGTCACGATCTTGTCGTCACCACAATTTCAAGTATGTCGTCAGTATCGAGAGGAGCTTCCTCTCCTGTCATGCCAGACCATGGACGCAAAGCACGACGGGGCGTGACGCTGCTAACAAGGACTCCTGGCCGCCTGACCCAGCGGAGGCCCGGCCTGCGCCCCATTTCAGTCACTCAGCAACACGGGCCGGGATTCACACTCTTCCTAGTTGTATCTCCTCAACATGACTCACTCCTGTTTGCCTCCCCGCTCACTCCCACCCTCGGGACCCACACAACACAACACATTCCCCGACGTGTCGCGGTGCTGGTCAGTGGTCACCCACGCTCGCCCGAGGACCCCCTTCTTCTCTCCTTGAGGATGCCCCACTTCAGAGCAGTGTGTGTGTATGTGTGTGTGTGTGTGTGTGTGTGTGTATGTGTGTGTGTGTGTGTGTGTGTGTGTGTGTGTGTGTGTGTGTGTGTGTGTGTGTGTGCGTGCGTGCGTGTGTTTGCCATGAACATGAGCAACCAGGGTTGAGTCATGTGTACACATCCATCTCAGTGTTGACAACGGTGTATTTCCGTCCCCACGACTCCTCGCTCCCCAGATGACACAAGAGGCCACAGCTCTTCGCTCATTGCGAAGCCAAACAGTCATGTGCGTCACGTCACTGATCTGGCCAAGTGGAGTGTGCGACCCAATACACCGGAATAATTCGTGCATATATATGTACTCCAATACATATTTATGCACCACTAGTTTTAACTAACTATATGTACCCATGTTCCTTGTTATTCTTTTATTTGGTTTATTTCATTTTCTTTTTTGGCTTTTTTTTCTCTGGTAGTAGTTTCCCACCGCTAGACACTCGTAGATTCCTTGTCTGCTATTACTCGTCTTTTTCAGTTCTGAGATGTCTGTAGGCAACGTCGTCGCTATTATTTAGTAGTTAGAGCTTCCTTTTGCACTGAGCTAGTGAAGAGAACGTGCCGGATGTCTTGTGAACGCACTCGACTTTCCTTTCCCTCCCTCTCCCTCCTCCTCCTCCTCCTCTCACACCCTCCCAACACGGTAGACGAAAATTGCCTCTCTAGATCCGTGTAGAGTATTTCAGAGGACCAGCTTGTGTCCGTCTCTGTCCGCCACTGTTACTTACGCTCGTCTCTCCTTCCCTGTTTTATGGCTAACAGTACTACAACCCGCCTGCCCATCACACGTCTCACAGTCAGTACTCTGCATCGCCACACACACACACACACACACACACACACACACACACACACACACACACACACACACGTGATACTGTTGTGTAGTGCTGGGACCTTTCCGGCTCTGGCTTGACTTCATTCTTACGAGGAAAGAAAATGTTCCAATCCTAAGTGTCGCATTCTCTCTGCCTCCTTGTCTCCAGTGCTGACATATATTTGCTCTCACTCCAGACACACTCCCCTGTTACCCTTACACATGTCGATTCTAACAAATTTACATCCATATATGTCACTCACATGAACATACACATATGTGTACTATGTATGTATACATTCATAGAAGAGTAATTATTCTGCATATGCAATATTTTATCTCATGATTTCCTCTCTGTCTCTGAACCCGTGAGTCTCCCAGTTTCTAGAAAGCCCTTAGGCGTGGCAGTGCCGGACGCTTGCTCAGGTAATGGCCGCTACAAGCAACACCTGCGTAAGTAGGATTTTTTAGCTCTTTGATCCTCCATCATATGACAGGGTTGCTGCGCGTCCCGCGTGTCCCACCTCAGCCCCGCGCCGTACCGCCCAGCTCCGCGCCTGGCGTCCTTTTGCCACTTTATAGTCACTATTAATTAAGGAAGTAAGGAAGTATTGAGGAAGTATTGAGATCATCTTGATATTAACCGTAACACTCTCGGCCTTTAGTCAGTGTAATAGAATGGGGAACCAGGAATGCTAAGAGATGGCAAGACAGTGGAATGAAATGGAAAGACGAGATAAGAGAATTATCAGGAGTGAACTGCAATACAGGAACGAAGAGATTGGAGTTCTTGGGTTTGCATTGCTGCTGTGTTGACTCCTGTAACTCTTGCCTGGGAAGGAGATAAAGTCAGTCAGTGATCAATTATGATTCGTAGAAGGGGTGGAGAAATATAGGCAAGAAAAAAGGATTTCTACTGGAAAGGGAATATTCAGAAAGAAATGGATCGATATTTGTTGTTTGAGGTTCAGCTAGTGTGTCACGACGTTACTCGCCTCCACCGCGGCATCAAGCAACACAAAACTATTTACCCCCTCGCGTAATCAATGATATCCTGCTGCTACTTTGACTTTTCTCTTTCTTGTTTCTATCTTTTGATTACCGTAATGATCTACAGGTCTCGCGGGGCAAAGAATAAAAGCCTTTTCAGACAGTCTATTGTAGCTTTAATGACGAGCCTTCTTTGCTTTACACGGCTGTTTCACTCCAAACCCTAACCGGAGGCTAGGCGGAGCTCTGCTCGGGGCTCTAGAGGCTGGGATTTTTACGCACAATAGAATTCTCTCTCTCTCTCTCTCTCTCTCTCTCTCTCTCTCTCTCTCTCTCTCTCTCTCTCAGAGATTGGTTTTCTTCCTTCATGTTTACGTGAAGAGGGTTCTTTGGTACATTTCAGGGTGGAAGGAGGAGCAGGATAGTAGCTCCTCCAGGTTATCAGGCTAGTTTATTTACGAGCGTAGTTCTTAGCAATGCTTTTATTATTATTATTATCATTATTATCACTATTACTCTGGGAATTTAGGTGATCATGAATTTATCTGCAACTCACTGGGAACCCAATTTAGAGCAAATTACTCTTGATTGAAAAGAGATCCATTTTGTTTTGAGGTGAAGCTTATTCCCTGATGCTCGAGTTTCTTCATCAATAGGGGCGTTTCTGTTTTATGGTGGGCATCAAGAAACATTATGTTGATTAGTCATTTCACTGTGCTACACTTTGTGTTCTGAAGGCAGCTGTTGGCGTCAGATAGCACCAGTGTTTCACTCTAATGTGCATTGCCCAAGTCCGACTCGTTTACTGCTGAGTAGAGTAACATTGGGGACTGTTGCATGAGCTATATCGGGGAAATTACGTCGCCATGCACAGTGGAGATAGTGGCCGTCATTCGCTTCTTATGATTATCCGACAGTGATTTGGCCTGAGTCTGTGAAGTACTTTTTTTCCAGATGACTTGCATCCATTCCACCACCCATCACTAAGGCATTTCTTGCCGCACCACCAGATGCTCAAAATTATTGTTGTGTAGGATTCTTTTTGGCACAGGATAGCAGGGTGTTTATCTAATGAATGAGTCACTGCTAGACATGGTTCCTTGGGGTCACTTACTGGCTAAGATCACTCTGTCTGGCTCTCTGTGAAGCTCAAGCTACGACCGTCGGCTCTCGTCAGGACAAAGCAGAAAGTCGTCAGCCTGAGCCACCCCCGACCCTTCGTCGCACCTTGTGGCAGAACAGCCACCTCCCGCCTTGCTCACTTCTAACCCACTGTACAACCTCTCATGCGCGTCCTCCTTGCCGGCCTGTTCAGTGCTACATCTTGCGACGTAGTGCCTCGGGTGGCGGGGCTGACGGCGAGCGTGTGGCGAGATCAGGGACTTGAAGCCTTGGGCACCGGTTCAATTAGAGTCAAGAGACAGCAGGATGAGCACATCCTCTCAGAAGAGATCACGTTTAAGCCTTGAAACTAATTGAATTGTTTCCTACGGCTCCGAGTTACTAATCACGCTGCACGAGCTGTGAGGTGAGTGGTGTGTAGATTCGAGATTCTGTGTGTTGTGTTTTTTCTCTGGTTGTCATTATGATTTCCTTTATTTCT
Organism: Callinectes sapidus; assembly: GCA_020233015.1. Classification (NCBI taxonomy): domain Eukaryota; kingdom Metazoa; phylum Arthropoda; class Malacostraca; order Decapoda; family Portunidae; genus Callinectes; species Callinectes sapidus. The sequence continues at coordinate 13,245,976 of CM035193.1, forward strand.
GCTCATCAAACCCTGGCTGCTACATGTTGGTCACACCATCCGCTAAGTCTCCCGAAGAAGCGGGGTCGAGCCCTCCGCTGCATGTGTGTGTGCGTGTATGTGTGTGTTTGTTCCCTCGACAGACTGAGGGGTGTTGCCCGGAGGCGGGGCCCAAGGTAGACTGGTGACGGATGGCTTTTGTAAGTGGTACATCTCTTGTTGTTGTTGCTGCCATTCTATCTTTCACCCAATGGCCTTGGTATCTTCACCTCTTTGTATGTAGCTGATTATTCTATGGATAAAGTACCTCAAATATATATATATAGTTCTGTGAAGTTCCTCAAACTGACTCTCCTTGCTGCTGATTATTAGAAAAAGATCCTTATCAATAAATTAAATTCAAGCTGATATCGTCTTATTGAGTTTTAAGTTTCAATTAAGCGTTAACATAAGCTGCATGGCATTTCTCATCATGTCATCACCACCTCACTATCATACGTCATGTCTTTATCACATTATCTCCTAAAACTGACATCTCATTACTAACCACAACATCACCATCCTTTCCCGTCTCATTGTCCACACCATCACCACATCACTTTATTTTACACCACCCTTGTCATTAGCTACACCACATCATCACACACACTACCCATCACCACCTCATCACACTGGCTCCACCGTGAATACTCATTATTGCTCCACTTTTACTGTCCGTTCATACCATAAGCCTCTCTCCTTGACAACTGTTTCATCACCAAAAGACAAACAATACCGGAATTACATGCTTTGACATGAATTATGACAAGCACTGCAAGCATTTTTGCACATCATGGAGTTAAATCATAAATACATTACAAGTACTGCAGTTATGTTTTATTCTCATTGCATATTTCTTTCCCTGACACCGTAATTACAATGAAGTTAGATGTGCAGAATTTGCAACATTCATAGAATTATCTTGTCATTCCTTCCTCACTCCTCTCCACCACCAAGACTCTCGTATCCACCTCACCTCATCCATCATCACCACCACATTCATTTGTTCATCTATTAACCACCAACACTTCATTTCTAGGTATTAATAGATAAGGAAATAAATACTTTGCTCTCTCCATTTCCCTTTCTGACGCCTTCCCAATCCACAGCCACTCCACCCGCTTGCTGGCCGCGACCACCCTACGGAACGTCTTGGGAACGAAAAATTTGGCGGAGATTTTGAGCGAGAGGGAGAGCATTTCTCACAACATGCAGAGCTCCTTAGACGAAGCAACGGATCCTTGGGGTGTCAAAGTGGAGAGAGTAGAGATGTAAGTACCACGTTCTGTCTTGTCTTCTCGCCTGTCACCACAGTAAATGAAGAGTGTGTATGAAAGAATTTTGACCATATGTTTAAATGCTGGGTGAAGAGCAGCAAAGTTCAAGTAAACATAAAATCCAAATAAAGTACTTACGCATACCCTGTGGATTTATAAGAACTTGGAAGAGAAAATTAAGAAAGCTGCAAAAGCTTGTCATGCGTAGAAGTGGTAGCTGCATAGTTTAGAAGTGTGACTTGAGTCTCACACTTTTTCACCCTTACAGCAAGGACGTGAGGCTGCCAGTCCAACTGCAGCGAGCCATGGCCGCCGAGGCCGAGGCAGCGCGAGAGGCACGAGCCAAGGTGATCGCCGCTGAGGGTGAACAGCGGGCCTCCAGAGCACTCAAGGAGGCCGCAGAGGTCATCAACGAGTCCCCAGCAGCCCTCCAGGTGAGCCAGACCTCTAGATGAATCTTTCACTCCTCGGCCCATATCTGAAACAGTGGTCAGCCCTCCCCCACCCTCCACTCTGCCCACTTCTCGACCCTCAGAGGTCGTCTCTCACCTCACTGTGATATCCCCAATTGGCCTTGAATATTATTGCTGCAGTCAGCACAGAACCTAGTTTAAGTATTTGCCTGACTAACATATGGTGCTACTAGGAGCTTTCAGAATATGGGCCTCACTAGGATATGTATAAATTCTTCTGTATTATTTTCTGACTAGTGCCAATGAATACATAGCAGGGTAATCACGGTGCTTTTTGAGCTTAAGCCACTTACTAATGGTAGCCGTGACTCAGCAGCCCCTCCTTGCTTCCCTCCCTTGATCTCCCCAGTGCAATACTCACCTCTATTTTAAGTTAGCCTTGCTTGGGAAACCTCACCAAGTCTGTCACTGGAAGCTTCAGTATCATGAGTGTATATATATATATATATATATATATATATATATATATATATATATATATATATATATATATATATATATATATATATATACACACACAATTTTTTTTAGGAATTAGTAATCAAAGCATTGTGCTGCAGAGGTAATATATTCCATATATCAAATCTTTGAGACTGTCAAATCCTTGATTCATTATAAGTCATGAAATATGAACGAGGAATCCTTTAGAAAATGTTTATTTTGTTATTTTTTAAAATTTAAGTTATATTGCAAGTTATCATTAAATATTTTCACTGTATGTCTAATATTATTGTTGTTGTGCTAATCCAGTGATTCTGTGGTGAAGTGAGTGATGTCTAATGTCTGAATAAGGTGATTGTGAGTGTGTGGGTGTGTGGCTGTGAGTGTGTGTCTGAGTGGTAGGCATCCCTTGCCTAAATAAGGAACAAGTCCAACCATCCATGGCCAGCCACCTTGGCCTCAGTGGTCCTCAACAATTGCTCCCTCACCCAGCAGTCACAGTGCCAGGGTGTGGGAACTGTTACCACTTACCTGACTTATGCTGAGGAAGTGTGTGTATTTTCCATGAGACCTTTCATTTAGTGTGTTTACACATCAAGTTGCTGGCCTTGGATTGGTTTTCTGATTCACCTTTGCTGTTTGGAAACTATTTATGTATATAATTATAAATAGATTTGTAGAGCAACATGCCATATTTGGCAACCACTGATTTAATTTTCAGGATAATAAATTTAGTCAGTTAATATTTTTTGGTATGACAAAGGCATTAACTAGCTCATCATAAATATCTGTGATATAAAATTTTCTATTCTAACACAAGTGAAATAACACATGCATTTTATTTCTATGCTAGTGATATCTATTATATATATAATATTTCTTTTTTCAACTCTTGGTTATCTTAGTTCATATGAGGACAGATTTTTACATTTATTTATCAGTTTTACAATTTGGAAGTAGGTATTATACATGAGACACAACTTGCTGAATAGGAATTTTACTATTATTATTTATATTATTATTATTATTATTATTATTATTATTATTATTATTATTATTATTATTATTATATAACTATTACTCCTTTTGATACTACAGTCACTTCACATGTATGACCAGTTAGTACTAGTACAGAATTTAGAATCTCAAAATGACAGTAGTATGTACTTTCATTGTTAATTCTAGATTTTTTACATGATATTGGATTAATCTTTGTGCTTTCATTACATTATAAGTTAGCATCAATTTATTGCTTCCTGTGGCACTTTGCTCCCTCACTTCCAGCAGTTGATTGGCACTGATCTGTGGAAATGCTCTCAGTGGTTTCTTTTCTTTCCTTGAAGGAACATCTCAACTTCATTAATTCATATAGGTGGATTTTTTTCTCTAATTTACGCACATATTGAAAGCTATTTTCAAGACTATTACTTAGTCTATTTTGCGAGATGATATAGTACAAGTAACTATATACTATTTATATAGTCGGTGAATGTGTAAAATGCAAGTGTTCTAGTTATGTGCACACCACACACCACTGCAGCAAAACCTCTGGATCAGATGAGTGCTGTCTCTTATGCATTTTCTATTACACACACACACACACACACACACACACACACACACACACACACACACACACACACACACACACACACACACACACTCACCATGCACACATGTGCACACACACACACACACACACACACACACACACACACAAACACACTGCTCTCCAGCTTACCATTCTTGTCTGTCACTTGAAAGGCTGAGGTATGTACCACACTCAGGATACTAAGAGTTTTCCCTGATGAAAAAGCAATTATCTTCTTGATCAAGAAGATTGTAAGTGTGGTGCATAAAAAATCTCAGCTCTACTCATGCAACAGACTAGCTGTAGGAACTCCAAGCCTTCACCAGGAGGGTGATAGTTGGCAGCATTGGTTGGCAGTCATCACTCTAGTGCATGATCTCAAACACTGTGGGTAAATTTCACATGTATGTATGTGCAATACTCCCACATATAAGTATATAGAATTAATTTTTGGATGGCATCTCATATTTAGAGGACATTTCCTAGGCATGCTTCTCACAGTGTGCATTCACTATGTACACAGTGTGAAATCAAAGTCTTTCTGCCCAGTCACTATGTACAAATTTATTTCATCCCTCAGTAATATCCAACCCCTGTTTCACTTACCACATTTTGAAGATTGTTTCTGCTGCCTTTTTTCATTTAAGTAATGAAGTAGCAAGACTGTATATTCTTTGAAGCATTTTTCCATTCAGTGAGATTTGATATTTACCAAAAAAGAAAAAAAAAATTTAATTGAATGTCTAAACATTGAGACCATGGCCATCATATTGATTGACATTATCCACACATGACAACAAACAGTATTCATAATCTTCAATATAAGATTGATAACATAATACTTCATAAAACAGATACATAAACTATGCATCATTCTTCTCTTCTTTTCTCTGATGAACCACCATGACTTTATTTACTTGAGTCATTATGCTGCTATTTCCCAACATTTTTGTATGCCATTTTATGAAATTAAATGCAACATTTCAGAAACAAAGGAAATTTTAATATAATCTTAACCCTGAGTATCTTTGAATGCCATAGAGAGAGAATACTTTTCAGTGAGTGTCCATGTGACTGGCAGGCGTGAGTGAGGTGCAACAGTCCACAGCCATTGAACCCTAACAGCTAGATAGATGATTGGCTATTGTAGCTTATAGAGATCAGCCTTTAGTAGCCATAGCATTTAGCAGACACTCATTGTTATACACTTGATACCTTTCCCTGCCATGCCTCCTTCATTTATCCAAATTAGCATGATCATTTTGACACTTTATTCACACTGCAAATGCTAATCCTTACAACCAGAGTACATGATCCCCTTGTCTATTTATGCTGTGAGTATTTTTTGAAGATGCAAAGCCAATAGTGCCCAATTTATAAGCCCCTGTTGTGTGTCACTAAACCTTATGGTGATGTCAATGTCCGTGTGTGGATGGCCATTCCACTGGACACCCTTGTATTGTCCACACAGAACACCAGCACCGCACCACTCATGCTGACATTAGTTTACAGTTTATTTAAGCATACTGCATGATGAACCTCAAGCATAGACACTTTTTTATTCACTATCTTTGGGAGTCTTGAGTAGCAAGAAAACAAGCAAACAGATTTTTCAAGCTGAGAATCACACTGAATGCCATAATTAAATCCAAGTCATTACAGTTCAGAGAAGCATGGAGATATAGTATATAAGAGAGAACTTTCAATACATGTTTTATGTGTATATATATATATATATATATATATATATATATATATATATATATATATATATATATATATATATATATATATATATATATATATCCATACATACATATCATAGCAGAGCACTTTTCACCTGTATGATATGACATACTTTCTGTTTCACTTCATGTAAGACTGAAAAGTACAAATTATTCATTGTAGTGAGTATCTGATGGCAAAATCGTCAAAGTTTAGCCCTTAGAAGTTTCACTAGGAGTGCATCAGACTTAGTTCATGATCTTAGATTGTATAAATATGTTATTAAGGTCCTATGTGAAATGGACAAACTATAGGACATTGATCCTAGAGTTGTTTGGGGGCAGTGCATCCCTGTTGGTGAGCGAGCACAAGGCTGGAGTGGTTGCTTTACTAACACTTGAGGTTTCCCTAATTTTCCAGAATTGCAGTTTATAACATTCCAGATTTGCTTCAGTAGTGTTAGATAGCTAGACAGAACTAATCCAGCCATACGATACTTCCAGCTGCGCTACTTGCAAACGCTCAGTCAAATATCGGCAGAGAAGAATTCGACCATCATATTCCCTCTTCCAATTGACTTAATCAACAATCTTGTTTCAAAGTAGGAAAGGTGGGTTGGAGCTGAATAAGGATACTATTACTGTATTATTTATTTCATTATATTTATTTCCTGAGCAGTTATTTATTCAGAGCATTGCAACCCTCTAAATAAACACTAAATATGCAATTTAGATGAAGGTGAGGTGTGGTTATGGTACACTTCTAAATAAAGAACACTATTTAATGTGAGTTTGCTGTGAGTTGTCAGTGGTGGCTTGTGTGGTCATTGCTCCCATGTGACTCAAGTACTATATGATTAAATCCAACCTAATTCATACAGCAAAGTCTTTATTAAACATGATATGATAAATTTGTTGTTGTGCCATTAAGACTCACTCATACACACATATGTACATCTGTTCACATGCACAAGTTTACATACACCACACAACACCACACCACACCACACTATACTACACAACACAACACTACACTACACAACACTACACAACACTACACTACACTACGCTACAACCACACACCACACCACACCCACATGACACGACACCACACCACACCACACCACACCACACCATACCACACCACACCACACCACACCACACCACACCACACCACACCACACCACTCCACACCACACCACACCACACCACACCACACCCACACCACACCACACCAACACCAACACCACACCCACACCACACCCACACCACACCACACCACACCAACACCAACACCAACACCACACCACACCACACCACACCACACCACACCACAATACCAAACCCCTCCCCACCTTACCCCACCCGACACAATCTCTCTCCACCCCATCCCTCCCCACCATACAAAATACATGCACACACACACGCACACACACACATCCACCATTGTCATTGTCAGTGTATGATTTGTGTTGTGTAGTTGTTACGTAAACTCTGTCAAATCAGTCCTGTAAATCATAATAAATAACTTTGCAGTTATAAAATGCCTTTGCTGATCAAACTTATCAGCAATAACAATTTCAAAAGAAACTATATTTGAAAATATAGTATTAATTTTTGTGGAATTAAATAGGAAAACTTGCTCTTAGGTTGCATCAAATTTAGTTTTTCATTTAATAAAGTTTTGCTGTACGAAAAGTTTTCTTTAGTTTTACAAATTGTTTTGTGCTTTGTTGATACCACCTGAGTCTTGGCAAGTTTTCAAGTGACCAGTAAATCCTCAAATCCTCAGAGTCAGAAGTGACAGTTCACAGTTTGATGCTCTATAAAATGTAAAGGTCTGATGATTGATTCAAGTAAAGCTTGATTGATGATGGAAAGTGGTCCATACCATTCACTTACTGGATATGTTGTGTCCACATTGTAGTTTTGTTTTTTACTTGTGTGTCTGCTTCTTTTGTTTGTTGCAGACTTTGTCTAAACTTAAGTGCACAAAGGATCATTACCTCAGTCTCCCTTTCACAAGCTTACACACAGTTCAGACTATTTGTTTATCAACAGTTGTTTCCATTTTACTGTTTCTGCATGTTTAGTTCTGTAATGTGCTAACTTTGTTGTAATTGTTTTGATCCACTTAGGTGTATACATGTAAAATTTTAATACATGATAGTCATAAAATTACTATATCACTGAATCATCCCAGAAATGATATATAATTAATTTTCCACATGACACCCCGCCTTGCTGGAGCAAAGCCTTGCATTGGGTGGCCGCCATGGCATGGACCCAGTCCTCATTTCCTGTTCAATCTTTTTCAGCTCCGCTATCTGCAAACCCTCAACACTGTCTCTGCTGAAAAGAACTCGACTATCATCTTCCCAGTCCCTATTGATTTCATCCAGCACTACATGAGGAAGTAGTTTGTCTAGTCCTGCAAGCAACATCATGGATTACAATAGATTACTTTGTTTTGACTCCTTAGGACAGTGAGCTCAAAAGTTAGCTAAGCATCACTTTTCTTTCTCACAGGATAAAGGCAGAATTTCAACAGCCAGATCTTGAACATAAAGAATGTATTTTGTAAGGAAGCAACTTTTGCCTTAAACTCATGACTGACAATTCCATGAATCTTGAGGGAAATCAGTTCTTGAAAAAATGAATTTTAGTGTATATAATTAGATTTTTAAATAGTTAGGTATTCCATATATTATCTTGCTATGAAAAGTGTTTCAATAGATATGTTAGGAAATGGTTATCTGTAGATTTTATTATCATTTCTGAGTTGCTAGTTGTAACAACATTCAGTTAAATAAGGGCATAAAGGAAATTATTTTGGAGAAGATATCTTTAATTGAAAGCAATATGCAAAAAAAAATAAAGAATATTTTCATATACATACATAAATACAGCAGTTGTCATTGAGATTGGAGGAATTACTTTCATAGTAGGAGAATAGTCATGATTTTGAATCCAGAATACTCTGTTCTGATAATTTTTAAAAATATAGGCATTGAGTTCCCATTAGTTGTTACCCTGGTATTTTCTCAATAAATTTGGTCCATGTTTTTATCCGAAAAAAAAAAAAATTTAATTTGTTACTCTTACATTACATAGTAACTGATTAATTTCTTTTTGGTTCTTGATTTGTGATGATTTGTAATGCTAAAATTGCACCTAATAACAGGTAAAGACACAATGGACCACTTACTGCAAAATGCTATTAACTTTTAAGGAAGTGTGAGAGTGCAGCACCACACACTCTGACTCAGTGCTTGAACGATGGACAGAAAGTTCAACGATGCCAGATAATTTTGAGAAGTCTTCAGTGCTTTCTTATCTTCTTCAAACACTGGATCAGAAAAGTTTGATTACCAGACAGATTATGAAGATAGGTTTTGTATAGAGAATACAGATCATTCTAGCAGTCTAGGAGATCTCTGGAGAGACTTACTATGACTGTTATTGGAATTACAATAGAAGATGAGGTTGCAGAGTCTTGGTCAACCTTAATGAAACGTCAGAAACTGTTTCATACAATTCTTTCTTGTAAAGAAAGAAATATCTTTATATATCATGAAAATGTAGAAGTAACCCCACCTATGTATAAATGTTTCATAACATTGGCCCTCCATCAATGTAGAGAAATTAATATTCATATGCTTATTAGACTCAGAGATTTATATTACCCACAGTTATAGGTATAATTCTTATTTACTTGAACTAGTTATGAAATTAATTATGCATATTATGTTAAGTTCAAAGAATATTGGAATACCTGCACTCCATATTAGCCTTAGTAGAATAGACTATCTTAAGTCATTTGCAGAAGCTTGTGTGTCTGTTCTCCTCAATGATTTCCCTGTGATCCTATTGCTCATTTCTTGACTAATATTGTCCCAAGTCAAAACTATTAGTCACAGAAATGGATCATCCTAATGAATACAGGGAAGTCATAGCTGATGGGCACTAACAGGGACTGCAATGCATGTCACTGAGTGGAGATGCACTGCCACGTTGGGCTGCAGGGACGGCCGCAGTCCCACCACAGTCTGGTTCTCTTGGTTTGCTCCTTCACTTTCCTTCATGTTGTGTATTCAGTCATTTTTCAATTGAATTCAGATTCTTACTTGAATAACTGTTGTATTGTTATTCACAAACCTTGGTGTGAATATAATTTTCAGCAACTGTTTGTAGTTACCACAATTTATTGGAATATAAAGAGTACCAGATTTAGCACATATATGTTATATATTTTGTCTGTATCTGTTTTGAGCAAACTAAGCACAAGTTAACTAGGTGCTGGGAATGACCTGAAGGAAAACTTTCTGATGGTTGAAACATACAGTTTGATTATGGCCTTTTTGTGTGGTAAATATTTTTGTATATCACCCTGGAATGAAATGGCTGTTGTTGTGACAAATGTTCTGGCATCCCAGGCACCTCCTCCTCATACTCACCACTGATGTGGGGCTGTGGAGATCAATGTCCCTCTAGTGTTGTGCAGTGCATCCTAAGTTTGTTTTCTGGCATTTGTAAATCATAACATATAATTTTAAGATTATGCAGCACATTATATTCAATTGATTTTTTTAACACAACATGCATATATTTTACAGATATAGGTTGACAAGAAGGAAAGAAAGTTTTAGAACTTATCTTGTTCCATATTTTGTCTTTGTAATCTTAGAGAGTAAAGTACACAAAATGAAATAAACATTGTCTTTAGAGTAGATTTCAATCTTTCCATTCTCCAAAAAGAATTCAATTTTCCATTTCTTGTGTGCTACTTGGAGATGAAGCAAAGTATTTTACTCTGTAATGAAGTTTGAAAGAACATATCTTCATAATTGTATATAGCATATTTGTAATTACAACAAATGCAATATCTTTGGAAAAGGTTATCAAAAATTTTGACCAGTAATTTTCTCTCTCTCAGACTACATTGGCCTCTGTTTGCCAACATAAATGTGTTTGGATCAAGTGATATTTATATTGCACCTCTGTATTCATGGTCTGCAGCATGTTATTAGATTACTTGTGATAAGATTATTCTGATTTAAGTCCAGATATGCATTTCATTGTGGTTTTTATGTGAAATGTCTTGATCTTTCACATAGACATGAAATGATATCTTGAGCCAAAATTGAAAGGTTTAAAAAATTTGCTACACAACCTTATGCCCAGACAGAAACTGAGTATAGGGGAGAACCATGGAAGAAAAAAAATAAATAAATCTTTAGACTTGTAATAAATGACTTCAGAAAAACCAGACGTCAAGTGTAGCGCAAAACTTATATAGATTATGACAAGTCAGTCTTGCTAGGAATGCACAGGAATGGTTTTTCTGGGGTAACATGCTTACATGTGTGTTACCATCCATTAATGTTAAATCATGTTTCTTTTATACAGAATAAGAATAAATTTTACTTCATCATTTGATTCCTTTCATCACCTTGTGTTTTGAAGGAATTCAGTCTTCCCTCTAATGTCTCCTGGGAATATTGAAACATTTAGCTCTTAACCACAGATTCTCTTTCTCTCTCTCTCTTTCTCTCTGGGGGCTGGGTGGCATAGTTGGTCTTAGGCCTCCGATGCTGGCGGCCCGGGTTCAAATCCTTACCAAACCTAGTTGCCCAGTGAGTGGTGCCATATGACCTAAGCTGTTGCGGCACCTAATGGAATCATTTCCATTCTCTCTCTCTCTCTCTCTCTCTCTCTTCACATAGTTACAAATGTAATATCCCATTGAAAAACTAGAAAGAATAAAATTCAAAAAAAATGAAACATCTATAACTAATCCGGCAACAAAACGACGTCACCTGAGCTGAGCTCTGGCTGAATATGGGATTGAAGCTCCGAGTCCTTGTTCGTTCAGTAACCTGTCTTATCCTGACCTGCTCCATTACTTTGAATATCCTTACCAATCCCTTGACTGTGACCCTTAATTTGTGGCCCAGAGGAAGAAGATGGAAGCGTGGACCAGTCAACACAATAATGCATGTATGAAGTATTTCTTATTATCTTCAAGAGATTAAAATTAATATACATTGATGGAAGTGTTATGATAGACAAAATTCATGATGGTGTGTATATATATATATATATATATATATATATATATATATATATATATATATATATATATATATATATATATATATATATATATATATACACACACAGAGAGAGAGAGAGAGAGAGAGAGATGGTCCATTGTGTCACCTGTGTGGTTGCCCTGTTGGAGCAGTTTCTGAAAGAAAAAAAAAAAACAAGGCAGATAAGCAACAGGTAAAAAGGAAGATAAAAAAGATTGAAAATTATAATGCACTGATAAAAGGATAGAATTAGAAAGACCATGTAGAATGAATATCTTTATTGTTTGTTCCCAAACTCAAGCAGGTACAGTACAATACACCAATTTCCCATTATAAACAGTCAACAGCAGAGCTATGAAAAGAGGAAGAGTAAACATACAAAAGTTATTAAAAGTTTTCAGTCCAACACCTTGGTAAAAAATGTTCATGCTTCTTGTCATGCAGCTCGGACCTGTGAGAAAGTTCAAGTCACATTAACCAAATTTGTGGGTCACAGTAAATCATAGATGATTCACACTGATTCCTCAGGGTTCCAAACACACACATACACACACACACTACTTGCGGTCTACCCCTGCCTTTAGCCACTGTTCAAGGGCTGCGGCCACCACCACCTCTGCCTCTTCCTTGCGCATGTTGCTGAGCACACTCTTGACACCCATGGCAGTGGCAGCAGTGATAAGGGGTTGCTGGAGGTGAAGGAGAAGGGCAGCAGTAAGGCAACCTAATATACCAAAGGCTCCTGCCACTACCTTGTCCAAGACTTTCTCCATGGCACTCTCTGGGAATACATCATAGAACAGGCTGAGGCACAACTCTGTGAGGAGGCCGCTGGAGAAAATGCCACTGCGTACTAGATGGTAGTGGAGGGTTGGGTGCTCCCGTCGCACAGTGCCGGCTGCCTCTGTCACAGCAGCTGCCACTGCTGCTTTGTTGTCCCTCAGCAATGCCCACACAGATGAACTGACCCAAAATACATCCACAGGGCAATCCATGAGGCCAGCTGTCTTACGAACGATGGCCAAAAATTGTTGACTCTCAGGTTGCCGAAGTAGCTCCCTTGGGGGATGCAGCAGCTGTCCACGGCTTACAAGCCACATGAATAGTTGGTCCTCAGGACGTGGAGCTTCTGGCCCTGACCCACCACGCCGGGGATAGTGATAATAGTTGTGGTTGAGATATTCAAAGAGGCCATCTATGGCATTAGCAACAGGAGTGATGTCTGTATAGCCAGTCAGCCCAAGAGCAGAGATGGCACGCCACAACTCCTCATAGGCCAGACGTTGCTGCTGCCGTACATAGTCGTGGGACTCAGCATGACGTGGAACCACCTGTAGCAGCAACTTCCACACCAGGTGGCGGTGAGCTGCTGGCACAGATGAGCGCCAACAAAAGTTGGTGAGACGCTCCAAATCTAAGGGCTGTTCTTTCAGGAGAGCCTCCAGTGCCCGCTTTTCTTCCACCTCCCGCAGCCCAACCTTTTTGTAGAACTGGGACCGAAAGTTCTTCTCATCCCCCATGACCCCTCAACTCAAGGTGCTTCTTCACCCTGCTGTGGCTGCTGCTCCGGCTGCCCCACTACACCACTGAGCTCATCAAATTGACCACACAACGTCTTGAGTTGTGACTCCACCATGGACATGGCCTCTGACTGCTGCTTCTGGATTCCCTCCACTTCTGAGGCCAGCTCAGCAAGCTCCTTCCTCAGCTCCTGCACGCTGCCCAACACGTGACTGGGTGCCTGGAAACACACCTGCCTTCAGGTTCCTGTTGTTTCCAACACTCAGAGTGATACAAGCACACATCCTCCTCACTCACACATACACATACACTCTAGAGGATTGTTTGAACTATTATAGGCATCATTGTGCATAAATGACCAGTCCTTTGAGAGACATTAATCAAACTTCTAAAAGTGGCAATAAATAACAAAGTTTTACTGCTACATATAAAGTTCTGAAGCTATCTAAATCTAACAAATAGAAATAGTAAAAAAATTACTATGAAAAGAACATTTTCCCATCTGGAGATAGAAATGTAAGTACATTTCATTGAAATTTACGGGAAATTGTTGAATACACACTACTGCATAAATCAAGATCTATCTGCAGTTCTGTGTCAATTGTGCGACTTAATCAGACATTACTTACTATCTATGAAGTATCAACAAACATCTATCTATCATGGCTATCTTAATGCAAAATATAACTAATTTTCATTTAAATACAATGCCTTAACATTTATACCAATGATATAAATATCAATCACAAGAAACCATGACAAAGAAAGGAATTATTTTTCTTTAATGTGTTGACCTACTAAAAAACTTAAATAGCGTCACTCAAGAAATATGAATAGGCATCACGCCATGCAGTGCACCGACCTGTGAAACGGACTGCTGGGCGTTGCTCAAAGCCTGGTACTCATGGTCAACCTTGCAGGTCAGT
>CM035193.1:13265041-13271345 GCA_020233015.1 Callinectes sapidus
CTCACTAGTAGTCAACTTGTTTGATTGTTGAGTAATATGGTTGTTATTATATTCTGCTTATTCAGTGATGATCTTGTTTGGATGTATTATAATTTTATTTTTTGCTCTAACTACTACTACTACTACTACTACTACTACTACTACTACTACTACTATTACTACTACTACTACTACTACTACTACTACTACTACTACTTTCAAAACAACAACAGCAACAGCAACAACAGCTACTACTACTACTACTACTACTACTACTACTACTACTACTACTACTACTACTACTACTACTACTACTACTGCTACTACTACTATACTACTACTGCTACTACTACTACTACTACTACTACTACTACTACTACTACTACTAATACTACTACTACTACTACTACTGCTACTACTACTACTACTACAATTGCTGCTGCTGCTGCTGCTGTTGCTGCTGCTGTTACTACTACCATTACTAGTACCATTTCTATAAACGACAACTATTACCACCACCACCAGAGTTGATCGGTAATAGTCGCCAACAAACAATTACTATAAGATGGAAAGCAATTAAACGTTTTGAGAAATGAATATTTTATTTCAACAAAGTGAGACACGGTGATATCAATACTTAGAATGGTCACTGAATATCATTGGCCTAAGAATCGCCTCCTCCTGCCTCTTACAACACTCCTTTACATATCATATAGATCGGCGAGTTAATTCGTCATATTACCATTAGATACCTCCATTATCTTGACCTCAGGAACAATAACAATAATAATGATGCACGTTTTCTTTTCAACTGGAGTCCCGGTAACCTCTTTTCACTGGTATACTTGCTTTTCCTTGTTTTTCTCGTGGCCTTCAGTAGACATGGCAGCGAGCACTTAAGACCTCCTCAGTGTATGTCTAATTAACTATTATAGCTAACGTGTGTGTGTGTGTGTGTGTGTGTGTGTGTGTGTGTGTGTGTGTGTGTGTGTGTGTGTGTGTGTGTGTGTAACTAGTCTATTTGAAAAAATAAGGTATCTGACTTAAATCTTATATTGAATTTGGAGAGAGCGAGATGTAGAGAGAGACTTCATGAGACCTCCACTGACTAGAGAACACTCTTGTAATATACATTAATAATAATGATAATAACAATGATAACAAAGAATCAACTAATAAATAGATAATTAAATAAGTGAATAAATAAATCTACAGTTATTCCCAGCCGAACTAAAAACTATACGTTAATACCTTAAGAATACAGTGATGTACAGCGATCGAGGG
Organism: Callinectes sapidus; assembly: GCA_020233015.1. NCBI lineage: Eukaryota > Metazoa > Arthropoda > Malacostraca > Decapoda > Portunidae > Callinectes > Callinectes sapidus. The sequence continues at coordinate 13,266,305 of CM035193.1, forward strand.
ATGGTGAGGGGTTATGCGCTCTCCTCTACTCTCCTCTACAAGATAAACTACACGGTAGAACATTTCAATCACAGAAACACACTGCTAAACACTCCACTCTTCAGTGCTCGCTACACTCGTCCACTCCTCCTCATTCTTCATCTCATTCATCATCATCATCATCATCATCAGGAATTATTCAGACACCCGTGGAGACCAGCCATGCCTCTCCCCTTCGTCAGGAGAAACAAAACTAAGCATGGCTACCCTGCTGCTTCCAGCTCTCGGGAAAGTCCAGAGAAACGTGTCTTACAGTGCCGCGACTTGGGAGTCACCACCGGGGAGGGAGGAGGTTGCAGGCTCAGAGAGGGGGAGCTCATTCGACGCGCTGAGGATGCCGTCCGCGCCTCGCCGCCGTCATCGTTTGCATAAATGGATTAGTATTAGATGCGTTTGATCCGACGACACTCGTATCTGCTCGTGGGAGTGGCGGTGGTTTAGCGTGGCAGTCTTGTCGCGACGCGCTGGTCAGCACAACAGTGAGGGGAAGGCGCAGCGCGGCGACTGGCGTTCGATTAGGCTTCTAAGTATTGGGGAATGTACGAGTATAGTATGTGTATATAATATGGTATGTGTATGTGTATGTCTGACGGTCCGGGAGAGAGGTGGGGTGGGAAGGGACGGGGAGGGGAGAGTGGCGGCCCGGAGACCTGTCACAGCTCAACCGAATCTGAGGAAGTTGCGCTGGGGGGCCCTCTGGTAGCGGGGATAGCTGGCGGGCTCAACCACCACCACGTCAGAGGCAGAATCGTCGTTCCTCTTGCCGAATCTAAGGAAGTTGCGGTCACGGCCGAAGCGAAGGAAGCTCCTGTTGTAGCCACGCTTGGTCATGGCGGCGTCGGGTCCGTCAACGGCCACGTCAAGATCCTCGTCTTCCTGGTCCTGGAAGTCCTGGGCCCAGGCAGCAGCGGAGGTATGAGAGGGCATCATCACATAGTTGTAAGGGGTAGCAGACCTCTTGGAGCGGTGGGAGTCCTGGGTCTTGGCGGGGGAGTGTGGGACAGCGGTGGGGGCGAGGGGTGCTTCATGGGCCTCCTGTTCTTTGAGCTGGCGGTCAACGGAACGTCCGAAGCGAAGGAAGTTGCGGGTGTCGCCACGTCCGAACCTGAGGAATGGGAGAGAAAAGGAACAATGAGTGACATCAGGCAGGAAGCTCATACGATAAACCCAACACATGCTCCGATACATCAAGTTGTCTATTGACCAGTAGACATTATTAAGGCATTTATCTTCTGCACCACATGCAATATAATGGAGAACTCACTCAAGACCTTATCACCAACATATGAGTAAGACACGAAGGAAAAGATCAAAGACCGTATATTGATCCGACTTGACGAAAACACCGCAGACCGATTAACTCCAGTATCTATTTACCTCAGGAAGTTCCTGTTGCCACGGCCGAAGCGAAGGTAGTTCTTGTGACCAGCGCGCTTTTCCTCCACGGGGTAGTCTTCAACATCGTCTTCCTGCAGGTTAGAGAAGGCAAGGGGTCCGCCGGGGAGACCGAATTCCTCAGCGTCAGATCGTCCAAATCTCAGGAAGTTGCGGTTGCGGCCGAAACGAAGGAAGTTACGGTTCCTCTTTTCCAGGGAGTCTTCGGTCTCTGGGAGCATGTCAGTGTCTTCAATGCTGCTGATGTCAGCGCGGCCGAACCTGGAGGAATAGATCAAGTTCATTTGAAGGTCCTAAAACATCCCTTTGTTCTTTTTCATGTTCTTTTCATTCAACTTGTCTTTATTTAGTATGGAGAGAATGGGAGTGTGTGCGTGCGTGCGTTACCTCAGGAAGTTGCGACCTCCCCTCTTGTCTTCTTCACCGCGACCGAACCTGTGGAAGTTAAGAAAAAGGAAGTAAAGTCTGATAACATTTTCACTTTCAATTCCCTTTTCTTCAAGCAAAATAAAGGTATATATGGAGTTATGTAACCATCGTGCGTGTCATTCCTTGGTCTCGAGAAGAAAAATGAATTAAACTCTTGAAAAGTTACGTTACTCCTCATTCAGTTAATCCCCCCCCCCATCTCTCTCTCTCTCTCTCTCTCTCTCTCTCTCTCTCTCTCTCTCTCTCTCTCTCTCTCTCTCTCTCTCTCTCTCTCTCTCTCTCTCTCTCCCCTCAATACCCTACACTCGTACATCCCTTCATTCAAACAAAAATGGAGCATCATCACAAACATTATTTTAAGCGTAAACAAAATCTAACACTGCTTATCCTTCTATTGTATCCCTTCTTGTCCTCCTACCTCAGATAGTTCTTGCTGTAGCCACGCTTGTTGCCCTCCTGCTGAGTTGGCGCCCATGAGGAGCTGCTGGGGAGGAAGTACTTGAGTAGTCTCTTCTCTTGAGGAATCTCGGCGATGTCACTTCCTGGGTCATTGTGGGTAGAGGGGGAGGCTTCAATGGCACCTGGTACGGGGGTGAGGGGAGAGGCAAGGCACCAAGCCACGCCCGAAAGGAGAACCCACGCCACGGCAATCATGATACTGCGGAAGAAAGAGGAGGTGAGTGAGAGTGAAAGGAGAGTGGTAGAGACAAAGCAAGGGTATCATTTGGGAAGTGTCCGGTGAGGGGAATTTGGAGGTTAGGGAGGGATGGTGTGTTGGAGAAAGAAAGGAGTGATAGACATGATGTGCAGGGAGGGAGGGAGGGTGGAGTGTTGAGGAGCAGCAGTGACACGGGAGACGGTGAGATGGTGAGGAGAGTGTGGAGATGTTTGCAAGGGAAAGGATGGGGAATGACTGAAGCAGGATGGAAGATAGAGAAGGAGAGGAAGAAGGGGCGACTGAAAAGGAAATTCAACATGATTTGGGGGAAGATTACAATGAAAATTTGATTTCACATAAGTAACTACGCTGAGTACAAGCTTACGTGCGACAAGAAAAATAACACTTTATATGAATACGAAGAGAATGAAGTTGAAAATTATAAGCAAGTCCAGCGTAATGATGCCTGAATCAAATACAAGGATCACAACACTATCCGTAACAAGCTACACTAAGGGAGGACAAACCAAAACAAAAGACCAGGATGTACGTAGGCTGTGGATAGACTTTATATAGGCTCTCTCCTTTATTTTTCAAGAGCGAGAACCGTTTGGACAGAGAGAGAGAGAGAGAGAGAGAGAGAGAGAGAGAGAGAGAGAGAGAGAGAGAGAGAGAGAGAGAGAGAGAGAGAGAGAGAAACTGAAAAAAAGGTGTGGAAATGTCCCGGCCTCCAACCAAACTCCAGGGACCGGACGCCAGCTTTCCTCGCACCCCGACGTTCCTTTCAATTATTCACTTAGGTTACAGCAATATAGAGAGAGAACTAATGATTTCCACCACGAGCATTGTCCTATTATCTTACTTATTAATTAGAGGCGGTGCGTTAATACAAATGTTGATGATTAATGTATCGGGCTGTACATAAGCGGAGTGATGAGTTAATTGAAGATGTTTTATCTCTATTTCTCTCTCTCTCTTTTTTTTTTTCCTCATCTTCCGCTATGTCTTTATTCTTTCTTTTTCCTTCTTTTCTTCTTTGCATTTGAACTTTTCTTCGTCCCTCTTCTTCCTCGGTTCTTCGTTTCTCATCTTTCCTTTTCTTATTTTTCTTCCCTCTTCCTCTCCTTCCTTCCGCCCTTCTCCCTCTGTTCCTCCTACACGTTTCACAAGCGATAAAAAAGAGCAGCATTAAGGTGTTTCATAACTTTTTCGCGCTTTCCTTTAAAATGTTCGTGTTATTCTGCATGGCCATCACGTACCTCTCTCTCTCTCTCTCTCTCTCTCTCTCTCTCTCTCTCTCTCTCTCTCTCTCTCTCTCTCTCTGAATATTTCTTCTTAATATTTTGAGTTTTATCTGTAAAGTTATGGTAAAAAAATAAAATTGCTATCCCTCACACGTAACAAGATTACTAATTTTATGTAACTTATTTTCTTTCTTGAATAACAAACTTTTTTTTCTAATGAGGACGGACACAACGTTAACTTCAGATATTTCAACGTAGATCCACCAGAAAAAGAGAAAAAGATGGCACAGCACACAGATTTGCTTCGCTTTATAAAGAAGAACCAACGAACCATTTCAAAACGTTTCTGCTTTTCGTTACATCCTAAAGCGTACCTCCAATTTATCCAACACGCCAATGCTTCTACACGCGGCAAAAAATTTCTCCTCCCTGACGTGTTTATCTAAGTGTGACAGCCTGAGGGAAGGAACGTTTTCTCTTCTGCCACTGGGAACTGCATCTTATTATCTATCGTGAGACGCGCTCAGTCGTGACTTGGCGTGCGTGAGGGTAGGTGTTGCGCCGCCTCTCTGGGCTGCCTGAGAGAGAGAGAGAGAGAGAGAGAGAGAGAGAGAGAGAGAGAGAGAGAGAGACTATGGTGGACGGGAGGAAAGAGATAGGATGAGGTTGAAATGGAGATAGAAAATCTGCTGTTTTAGACGACTGCTGCTACTACTACTGCGACTATCCCCCCCCCCCCCCCCCCCCCTCTCTCTCTCTCTCTCTCTCTCTCTCTCTCTGACAACCACCACTGCAGTAGATAATAAATGAAATCCAACAAGGTCATCCACATCAAGTAAACAATTCAAATCCAAACACACATTACATCGATGCCTTATCAAACACCATCCACTCACTACTCATCATCGCCTCTCATTTCACCCGTCCTCTCTTTACTCTTCACACGTTCACCCATAAATGAATCAAGAAAAATAATCGAAAAAACATGCATGAACTACCACGATACTTTGATACTTTTATTTTTTCTACACTTTTGAGGAGCGTTGATATATGAAAAGTGGTGGTGGTGATGAGCGTGGTGATGAGGAGGGAAGTGGAGGGAAGTGGAGGGAGAGGAAAGATAAAAGGGCTGGAGTAATGTTCTTGACGTGAAAGTCCCAAAGATGACGAGGCCCAGCTGGATAAATGTTGACCCAAGTTACCGCCACATTCTCCTGCACTCTCTCTCTCTCTCTCTCTCTCTCTCTCTCTCTCTCTCTCTCTCTCTCTCTCTCTC
>CM035193.1:13474861-13491438 GCA_020233015.1 Callinectes sapidus
GGAGGAGGAGGAGGAGGAGGAGGAGGAGGAAAAACGGGCAGAGGAGGAGAGAGAAATAAGATACAATGAAAAAATGAAAACGCAATGATAACCAGAAACTGTGGGAGAAAAACTAGTGCGAAGAAATTTCAAACACTAGCAAACCTTTATATCTTTTTAGGTGTTAAGGCATTTTTTATATTATTAGTGAGAGAGTCAGGATAGCAAAGGATAAGGCTTCTCACCACCACACATCTCATCAGAAGGAGTGGGGAAGGAGGAAAAGAAGAGGCAAATGAAGACAAAAATTGACAGAAACAAAAGGAAGAGAAGAGGCATAATAAAAGCATGCATGGAAATAATATGAGGAAAAAGGAAGGATTAGCAGAAAAAAGATTAACAGAAACAATAGAAGAAAAGAGGTATAATAAAAAAGCATGCTGGGAAATAAAATGAGGGAAAAATAAGGATTTTTAGGAAAAGAACAGAGAAGGGAACTAATAAGAAAAGACTTTGAGTATTTGAGCTTAAAAAAAAAATGAGACCAAAAAAGGAAAAAACTATTTTATCTTAGAAAAAAATGAGGAACCAAAAAAGGAAAGACTATTTGTGGTTAGAAAAAAAATGAGGAGACCAAAAAAAGGAAAGACTATTTAAAGCTCAGAAAAAAAATGAGGGAGGGGTCTTGGTGACAGTACGTGACGCCAAAGATCCACCCTCCTCAGGTTCCCGTCACGCTCTGCCAAGTCAGGTAATAAGAGCCACGACAAACGACATCCATTAGTAGCAATATCACACTAATTGCTGCCACAGAAATCGCCTTTATTGCTCCCCTCCCTCTCTCTTACCCTGCCTCCCTTTGCACTCACATAATTTGCAGAGGGCCCAGGGGAGAGGGAAGGGGGGGGAAGGAGAGAGAGAGAGAGAGAGAGAGAGAGAGAGAGAGAGAGAGAGAGAGAGAGAGAGAGAGAGAGAGAGAGAGAGAGAGAGGGAGAGAGGGAGAGGGAGAGAGAGGTGGAGGAAAGGAAGAGTTAGTAGAAGCGCTAATTTTGGGTATGATTGTTTGGAGGGTAAGTTTGTTAGTCTCTCTCTCTCTCTCTCTCTCTCTCTCTCTCTCTCTCTCTCTCTCTCTCTCTCTCTGTATTGCTTACGTTGACTTATAATCGTACAAAAAAATTATACCCGTACATTTCCACATTTCCTTTTGTGTGTATGTAGGAAGGCACTTATCATTTGGTGCTGAGGGTGGCATTGGGCAGTGCTGGGCTGATGTCATGTCCTGGTCATTGCAAGTGGTCAGCAGTATCTTTGTGACAGTGATTTTGAGAGGGTTTTTTCCCCCGCTAATCTTCTGTTTTCATGAGTGTGTGATAATATTTTTTTTGTGTGTGTGTTATAGAGATGTGGTAATGTTTTAATGTTTATTTTAATTCTCCTTTTCTGTGGGCTGTTTTATGAGGTTCGTGTCATAATCTATATCTGCAGCCACTTCTATAAATCGCTGGTGAATTTTATCCAATCACAATAATTCTGTCTTTGCTTTCCACTCTCTTATATTTGTCTTCTATTTTCGTCTCTTGTCCTGTTTGACCCTCGTTCTGTTATCAGCTTCGTTCCTCCTTTTATTCTTACTTTTCCTTCCTTTATTTCTTCGTTATTCTTATTTCTATCTATTTTTATACGTTTCAGCTTTTCTCTTTTCAGTGTTTTCTTGGCTATTTTTATTTCTCTGTTTTCTTCATTTTCAGTTACTTTGACCATCGTTCTTATCTATTGTAACTTCTTTCGTTCTTTCTTACCTCTTTATAAAACTGCCCTCTCCTTCACCTTTTTCCATTCTTATCAAACAATTCAATATCTCCTAATCTTCTATATCATACTCTTTTCATTCCCTTCTTCTCCTGTAACACCTATGTACGTTCTCCTTCTCTTCTAGTATGACCACCAATCCCTCCTTTTTTTTTATACCTTTTTCCTTCATTCTTATAACCATCATATGTATTTGCCCTGTCCTTTCCCACCTTTAACTTCCTTTCATTCTTTCTTTCTTATTAGTTCTTGTCCTTTTTATGCTATAGTTTATACTGCCCCTCTTCTTCCTTCACACAGAAAACACATGCTTTGCCTTAATGAGGTCGGTTGTGGCTCCCTTTTTCTCCCCTTTCTATCTCTTTTACCGCCTTCATTACATCCGACATCTGCCCATTCTTCTCTACTATAATTTTTCCTTTCATTCCTTTCCTCCTATTACCTCTCGTCCTTTCTATTCTATATTATACACTGTTTCGCCTTCCCTTCCTTCACACAGATCACTCATGCAGTGCCTTCATCTTCATCTTTCTATTCTTCATTGCTATAATTTCCCCTTTCTTTCCTTCCCCCTGTTACCTCTCGCCCTTTCTATTTTTCCCCTCCTTCACGCAGATCTCTCATGCATTGCCTTCATGAGGATGGCTGTGGTTCCCTCTCTTTTTTTTCTCCCTCTCTGCGTCCTTCAGCGCCACCACCACATCCCACTCATCCCGGGGATCAAGCTAATTAGGAGTCTAGACGTGAATGGACCGTTCTTTGGCGGCGCGACAAGCGGGATTATCCAGTCGGGCACTTACTTCCGCTTAAAAAAGAAATGCTGCGGTAATTTTGAGATCCATGTGAAGCTTCGACTCTTATTCTTTGCGTTCTGAAGCCTCATGGGAAAGGTTCAGGTCTAATTTGATATCGAGGGGAGGGTTTAAGTGTGTGTGTGTGTGTGTGTGTGTGTGTGTGTGTGTGTGTGTGTGTGTGTGTGTTTACGGATTTTTAAAAGTACATATTTCAAGAGTTTATTGATTTTGGGTGGATTTCGCTACTTCGATTTCAGTGTATTTGTAATGAGGCTTATTTATGACTAAATTTCTAGTGTTTTTATTCAAGAAATTTAGAAATTATTTAAATTATATACCTATGCATCATTTCAAAAGAATATAAAATGGGTTTCTGATAGATTTTAACAGGTAATATTTTTGGGTCTATTTTATTCCTCTGAATGGATGCTACATCAACTTTTTTTAGGTACATTTTTAGGTCGAAATTCCAAGTGAACTTTACGGTGTCAATTTCACGTTACTTTTGGGGAATTCCCGGGTTTTTGTTAGAATTTGTTTGTTCTATTTGTTTGTGTTGTCGAAGCTTCATTTTACAGTGAATGGTTTAGGTGGGGCATCCTGTCAAGGCTTCGGAGGGTGGCGTGGTGCGTCCAGTGAGCGGAGGGAACACCAAACTTTGCGAGGTGTTAATATATTTACTCATTAATTAATTGCCTCTGAGTGATGATTGAGCTGCGTGTCAGGGTTAATTTGCTGCTCTCTCTCTCTCTCTCTCTCTCTCTCTCTCTCTCTCTCTCTCTCTCTCTCTCTCTCTCTCTCTCTCTCTCTCTCTCTCTCTCTTAATGAAAAGAAAATAAGGGACGTACATAATTAACATCCCTGCCCTTGATCATACAAAGTGTCTGTCTGTACATTCAGGACTAAACGAGAAAGGTAACTCTGTCAACGTAGTAGTATACCATGACAGATTGTTTTGATATCCCCTCGCAGCGCCGCAGCAGCTGGAACCATATAACAAAGGGCTTGGTCGTGCCAGAAGAACAAGAACAGCAATAAAATATGAAAAACACGAGAGGGTTTTATGGCGGAAATACTTTTTCTTCCCTTTTATTTTTTCCCCTCTCCCTTTTTGAGGTTAACTTGTCGAGGGAAAAATCTTTAGCCTCAAATCCAATCAAGGAAAGTCACGGCAGGTTTTGAAGTCGCTCCCTTTTTTTTCTCTCTCTCTTTCTCTATCGTTCCTCCTTTCCTTTTCTTCATTTTATTTTTCCTCTTTCTTCTTCGCGGTATTCATGACATTTCTGTTTTTTTTTTCATGGACGTGTTTTTATATGACCATGCTTGATTTTATTTTTGGAAGAGGTTTGTGATGAATGAGATTTTTACGTTTAGCTTTCTGGTCAATTCTTTCTCTTTAATCACTGACCTTGTTGAAGAATTTCAAACCACATTTATTTTTAAACTGGCTCTTCTTTTATAATTCTGATGTCTTTTGTAGACGTCGACAACTAACTAGCATTTCCTTGCTTCATCTTTAAACTTCCTCGTTTTTTTCCTGTTTTAATCTTTTCAGTACTGGAATGCGTTTTTCTATTAATTTTGGCTGTGATTAGATGATTTTATTAACATTAGGAAGGCTTCATAGAGATCAGATTAGTTAACCGACTCTTCACAATTTTATTCCTTTCATAAGTTTCTGAGGTTGTATGAAATTGCCAGAGAGTAAGGAGAATATATTTAGAAATACGTCATGGTACTAAAGTGGTTACATAAGAGTTATATTTGTTACCTCTTTGTATTTGTATCTCTTTGTATCCGCATGTTAGTATCAAGTATAGATGAAATGATACCTTAACAATCACACCCATGTCACCAGTGTACCCTCTTGAAGTAATTTGAACGAGTGTCACATATTGAAGTATTCCCTTTGAAACAGTCTTTTTTAGTATGCACGGAACGTTCACGAAATTATAACAATTTCAAGTCATTTTTAGCTACACTATTCTCTTTGGTATCATATTTTATAGTCCTTATACAAACACTACCAAACCAACAGTCCCAACGCACTATCTCGCGCATTAGTATTCATTTTGGCATTCCTTCCCAGTGTGTATATAAACCCTACCAAGTCCTTACAATTTTACAGCTTCTTTACTACCCTGCATGTATACAATCATTAAAGTGAAGTATCCCCTTCCATATGACATTCCCTTTAAAGTCCCTTCACATACAAACATCAATGCCAGACACCTAAACCCCGTCTAGTTCTATTTCCAGCACCATTACCTTAAGCATTCCACATTCGTCTAAGTCTCCCCTTTTGTCCATTACCTCCCATATAACGCAATGCTCCACAAGGTTTTCCTAAGTGGTATTCTGGTTCCCCGTTTTCTTTCCCTCGATTACATAAAGGGAAGAGGTCTTGGGCGGCTCAGGGCGAGGGGAGTAGTAAACAGCTTGCTCTCCCAGGAATACCCATCTCTCCCTCTCTTCTTCCAGACCTTCGCGTTATCCTCTTATTTCTGCCCTTCTCCTTCATCCTCGCCCGCCCTCCCTCCCTCCTCACCTTACCTCCCCTTCCCTTCTTTCATTCTTGTTTCATTCTTTCTTGTTTCTATATTTTTCAATTTTTGATTTATTTTGTTTCGTTTTTTATTGTTAATTTTTTTTGGGGGGGGCTGTGTTATTATTTTTTAACGTTTATTTCTACGATGTAGGGTTATTCTGATTGAGTTATAGTTCTCTCTCTCTCTCTCTCTCTCTCTCTCTCTCTCTCTCTCTCTCTCTCTCTCTCTCTCTCTCTCTCTCTCTCTCTCTCTCTCTCTCTCTCTCCACGCTGATATTCCCTGATATACAGCGTAATATATCCGATCATAATTTAAATTAATACCCGGACACAGTAGCGGAAGGTAAAATAGTTATTCAGGACTCGTTCACACTGATCGACTGCGCAGCAACACCTTTATTAGTGTGAATAGCATTATATATACTCATACATCACCGCTATAATATGTGGTGGGTTTTTTTTTACTGACTTTCTTGTGTGTGTGTGTGTAGAGAGAGAGAGAGAGAGAGAGAGAGAGAGAGAGAGAGAGAGAGAGAATGCAAGAAATTGTGGATGAAATGCTACAAAATGGAAGGGCGAACGTGCGGCAAAATGTTGGTGTGTTGTATTTTGTCATGATTTCAGCACAACTTTTTTTTTCCTTTCTCTCTCTCTCTCTCTCTCTCTCTCTCTCTCTCTCTCTCTCTCTCTCTCTCTCTCTCTCTCTCTCTCTCTCTCTCTCTCTCTCTCTCTGGCTCTATTTTAGCATGACAATATTCTGACGTGCACGTGTGTCCTGTATCGCTTGCGCTTTGATGACAGTGGTGGTGATGGTGGTGGTGGTGGTGGTGGTGGTGGTAGTAGTAGTAGTAGTAGTAGTAGTAGTAGTAGTAGAAGTAAAAAGTAGTACTAGTATCATATAAACTAATGATCTGTAATAAAGAGAAATTCTGATTGTATAAGATCCCAATAACTCACATCAACAAATCATAACATCACTTTCCTGCCAAATTATCCGATTTTCTGCAATGCATCTATATTTCTCTACACGTTCCTCGTACCTGTCTACACACGCACTAGTCTGGCTGGCCCTTCCCTCCCCCTCACACACACACACACACACACACACACACACACACACACACACACACACACACGCCTCATGTACCTGTCTTCCCTTCGCTCCAGTCTCGTAAATCGTCCATAAAGCAACAGCACAAGATGCGAGGGAATGCAGTGCTCCTTGTTTTGCCTTTTTTTCTTTCCTGAATCACGAACCGAGTCATACCCCCCCCCCTCTCTCTCTCTCTCTCTCTCGCTCTCGCTCTCGCTCTCGCTCTTGCTCTCGCTGTCGTCTTTCTCGCGTCGTAATGAAGGTATTTCTGTTTACGATACTTATGTTTATATTTCCTCCCTCCGTCAGTGTGCAGACGCGGCGAGGACTCCCGTGGCATTGACGGTCTCGCTTCTCAAGGTGTAAATGTTCTTTCCAGGAATTGAATACCTTTAAGCCTGAGCTTTTTATGGATGGATTGTTGTTTCTTTTCCTTTCTTCTCCCGCTGAAAAAAGGGTAAAGCACGTAGTTTTTATTTTTCGTTATATTCTCTCACTTTCTTTCTCTCCCTCTCTCTGTAGCATGAGATTGACGTGTAATTCCTTTTATTTTCGAATAGCGTCTGACAAGCTACGTGATATTTTTTCCCCTGAAAGTGACAGGCTGGAAGTGTTTTTCTTTCTTGATGTCGGCGAAAACTTTTAATTTACATAAAAGTGTTTGTTCGTTCAAGTTGATGGCAGCGGTGGTGGTGGTGGTAGAAGAGTGTGTGTGTGTGTGTGTGTGTGTGTGTGTGTGTGTGTGTGTGTGTGTGTGTGTAAAACAGTCACGCACGAGGTAGGTAAGAATGCGCTGCCGAGAAATCTTTGGGTTTTAGGTATTTTTCTCCTAAGGGATTCCTCAGCCAACAAACTTATTACTTCAGGGCACAACACGCGGCTGCACACCAAACACTACAACACAATGCCGCACAATACCTACCTCTGACGGGGAAACTATTGTATTTGACTGATTCCCATGTTTAGAAGCTTAGTTATGCGTTGTGAATAAGAATGAGAGCACTGTGTTTTCCTTATACCAGATGAAGCTTTTTCTTGTAATACTCTACTTACTTTCCACACAGTAAGTAAATGTATCTACTCAAATATGCATGTATCAATAATTCTGCGTTATTAAGTAAGAATAATATGTGCTTATTTGTTTTTTTTGTCATAAAGAAGCTTACGTTTTGTAATATTCTACTTGCTTTCCTCACTGTTTCTACATGAATACACTCACACATACATCTATAAGTAATGAACAGCAGTGCATCTTCAAAATATGTGGGCGATGTAATAGCTCAAAAATAATGAAAGCCGTGAACCCTCACCTTCACTCATGGATATGTGGGAAGGTGAAGCAGACATTACCTTCAATCAATGCTTCGTTACACCTGTACAAACACACACACATACACACAAACACACACACGCGCGCCATACCAAACTTTAGTTGAAGTATATTATTTTTGTAAGGAGAAAAAAGTCAAAGAAATTACTAATCTGTACGTAAAAATAGCATACATAAACAAACACATCAATACATATTCAGGACAACTCAGTCTTCCTACACCTCTTACTCACCTGGCCCCTGTGACGCACCAAGAAATTAGTTCAGATAAACACGAAGCCAACTTACCTGAAAGAGATAAAGTGTTTAATTAGCACAGGTAGGCATTGGCAAGTAAAGACAGAGTTATGTATCATTGCAATATCGTCAGCAGGTACATGAAGTAGTAGTAGTAGTAGGAGTAGGAGTAGGAGTAGGAGTAGTAGTAGTAGTAGTAGTAGTAGTAGTAGTAGTAGTAGTAGTAGTAGTAATAGTAGTAGTAGTAGTAGTAGTAGCAGCAGTAGTAGTAGTATTTATATCTAGGAGGGATAATTCATGTATAAAGAGTAATGAAAACATGCAAAATATTAGGTAAATAGTCCTACCTGTTGATGTCATTCCCACTTTCCCTTACCTGTGCTTCCTTTTGGACTATTTTTTCCCCCGTTTGTACCTGTGATGAAAGTGATTCCGTGACTCCTTTACTTTTCCTTTCCGCATCCGTAGAGGACACTCCGTCAACGTGTGCGTGTATGTATGTGTGTATGTGCGCATCTGTGTGTGTGGCTTGTCATGGTCACGCACCGATTTACACACTGCAAGTCCATCGGTTAGCAAGTAATTACAGAAGTTATCATACGCTGGGATCTGTGATGAGCCGATGTGGGTGTACAGCTGTTTCCTATCTCCCTCTGCGTTCATCCTGCCTTCCCTCTCTTTACTCTTCTTTCTCCCTGCTCTGCTCCATGTGTTACGTCTCGCTTAGCACACCGCAGCACAGCACTGCGTGGGATTCTGATTGGTTTGACGTGGTGCACAAACCAGCTTGTAATTGGCTGCCTTTGTTTGTGGTTTGTTTGGATTACTTGCCTCTGATTGGGTCTTTAGGGATGGTCTTTGTGAAGATTTTGATCTCCTTTGTTCATTGCTTAGTTCATTATTTTTTTTATTTTTTATTTTTTTAGGACGGGAGTAAGGTGAGCGTAGGAGAAGAGGGAATATCATTGTTTTTGTTGCATATGTTCGTAGGCGTTATTGTGGTGCGTTTATTTCAAGATCTGAGATGGTCGTTGTTATCTTCATTACTTTACTGTTACTCTCTCAATATCTTTGATTTTGCTAACTTAAAACATCTGCTTGGTAGTTCTTGCATTTGTAATTCTTCATAAAACACGGACAATTCTGTAAAACTCCATTCCAACATTAATTGTAATAAATAACTAAGACTTTTCTCTTTCGCAGTGAGTATTGGCAAGGTCTCGTGGAATGCAGTGTACATTATTCCTGATATCATCCTCATACCACCAGCTGCTCCATCCACCTCACGGTAAGCTACACTGAAGGATTTATTTCTGCAGTTCCTCCAATTAACACACCCAATCTAGTACTCTCGTTATCCTACCTCATTATTATCTGCCTAATTGCTTCCACCTGGCAGGCAATTTAGCAGTTTTAGGTGAATTGCTCTGGCGTTGGTTGACTTCACTATTCATTTCATTATTATCTCATCAGAATTCTCCATCACTTATTACAAATTTTACTGTCTTATAGTCTTCTACGTCTTTTTTCACTATGGCTGTGTGAGCAAGGCGGGCAGGTAGTGAAGGAATGGTGGTGGTGGTGGTAGTGGTGGTGGTGGTGGTGGTGGCGGTGGTGGTGACGTTGTCTCTTGCCGCTGGAGACTTGCGACATTTTTTTCCAATCCTTTTTATTATTTTTCTTTTATTTGTGGTGGTAGTGGCGGAGTGGATCAGATCGGTGGAAGGAAGGAGGAGGAGGGGGAGGAGGAAGAGGAGGAGGAGGAGGAGGAGGCAGGAGGAAGGAGGAAGGAGGGAGGAGGGAGGAGGGGAGGTGCGTCGCAGAATATATTGGTCTAGACTTTTACGTTTTTTAATAGCGAAGGTAATTTTTTAATGTCCCCGCGGCGCCTTTTATTTTCCGGGACTAAAATGGTTGGCTTTAAAATTTGACTAATGTATAAATGACGTTGAGGGTTTTTCCTGGTGGCAACATTTTTACGTAATGGAGGTGTCAAGTTTTAGAAATGGACTATTAAAGTGAGTAATGGCGCCATAAAGGAATCCATTCGTCAAGGTTTTGAGGCGGAATGTTAAGTTTTATTCCAGGGATATCAAAACTAATAAGGAGATTAATGCTTCATCGCGCCCTAAGATATAAACAGCTGGTCATCCGTCACTCTAGCGCAAGAAGGGAAGTGTTTGTGTGTCTGTCAGTTTGCTTCGGTAGATTTTTATGGTGTGTTGCAGTTGTCGCAGTCATTGGATGGACGAGAAACTTACTGAGGTGCTTTAAGTAATAGGTAGAATTTTCACCTCATCGGCTAATAGAAAACTCGTGTTGTGCCATCAACCTAGAAGTGACGGCGTGATGTTGTTGATTCCTGCACTCACGCAATGTTTTCCTTTCCCTTCCTTATAAGCATTCAATTTGATGGAAATAATGACCGCTACTAATGCAATATCTTGTGACGCTACCTGTACAAGATAACAGTGATTAAAGATACACTCTTGGTTTAATTACCAGTGTATGTACGCTCGTATCCAGATCACAACCTTTACTTTTATGATCTCTATTTCATCTTTTTCTCCCCGCTTAGCACTACTGTTCCTTGTAGAAGTTAAATTTATTCTCGTGTGTGCCGTGGGACGATGTGCCTTGTAGCAGCAGTGACTTGAGAGAGACACCACAGTATCATTTGTAACACACGCTCTACTACCAGAAGCCACAGGGACTCCACCAACGCCATCTGCACGCGAGTCACGCACGGGAGTCTGGATGTGAAGTGAGAAACGTGTCAGAGCATCATCCCTCCTGTCAACATTTGCGCTTCATAACATTCTTGTCTCTTATATTAAGCCAGGTGAAGTATATCTGACGAAACTACTATTAAAATGCAGAGAGGGGAGAGAAATAAGCAAGGTAAATATACAGAGAGGAGCATATCAGGGGAAAATTATGTGACGGGGTGTGAAGGCAGCAGCGTAGGGGGGTGAGAGGGAAGTTTTAAAGAAGGGTCACAGTGCAGGCCACCACACACTGTCACGGTGGCTCCTGGAATGCAAGTGCTGGAAGCAAGGGACTGGACGCTATAGGGAGGGAGGGTGGGAGGGAGGGGAGGGAGGGAGGGAGGGATCGTGGAGGGACGGATTGATAGAGACAATCTTCAGAAGCCCCTTGGAGCTCCTTCCCATGCATACATCAACTTTAAGACATCACGCAAAAGTATGGAAATTTGAAATATGGAAAGTATTATAAAGTCTCAGATTGATTTTCATTAGTACAAGTATGTACAGAAACTCAACTGTATTTTGACATTGTCATGACTTTTAACCATAGACTGCATATAGTTAATAAAAAGAAAAAAAACTGAGATCGTGTAGACTAAAAACGAGAATAGATAACTTTTGAGCATTTTGAGCACTCTAGGAAAGTAGATGTCTTTCATCAGAATATTAACGACTAATGTGTCTTGGTATCAGTAATAATGAGTGGGAAGGAACTCCAGAGGTCAACAAAGGTCTCAGCGAGTGACGTAGCGGCCTGGCGTCACGTGGGGCCGCACGGGAAGCGTCATGCTAGAGGGATGCACGCACACCAGGCCGTGGGCGAGGCGAGGGAAGCGTGAGCCAGAGTGAGAGCGGCGAGTATTAAGAGAAAATGAAATGTCATGAAGGAGGAGAAAGAATTTAGAATTAAAAAGAAAAAATAACGGAATGACGATTATCAAGAGAAAATAGAATGTACTGTAATAACTTAAATGTAACCATGATGGAAAAAATGAAGCATCTAAAATTAAAAAAAGAAAAAATGTAATGTACGGTGGGGACAAAACAAAAATGAAGAAAAACATTACATATATTTTTGTATTAAGTTGACGCAGTATATCCTTGTAAGAATGAATCTTGATTAAGGATTTTCTATTTACGATTTATATTTATTTGTTTTAGTGTTGAAACTGATTTGTTGAAAAAAAAAGGATTGGGATAGAGAAAAAAGAAAATGAAAGTTAAAAATCAAATGGAAGAAAGAATAACATAACGTATAAGAAAAAAACAAACAAACAAACAATCTTTTCGTTTGTCACCATTATGCAAGACATGAATAGTGAGTTACGTGTCGATCATCTACTTGATGCGCCAAAATTAATGCATGTACATATTTCCTTATTTCTTTTCATCAGCTTGACGTTAAGGCGATCGGGAAATTTGAAAGACTAGGTGCTGAAGGTGATTAATTAGGAGAGAGAGGAGAGGTAATGAGGGAAGGTGTTTTGCGAGCGAGAAGTGATGAAGGAAGCAGCCCAGGAAAAAATGAGAGAGAGAGAGAGAGAGAGAGAGAGAGAGAGAGAGAGAGAGAGAGAGAGAGAGAGAGAGAGAGAGAGAGAGAGAGAGAGTTACACAAGCAATAGCAATAGCAGCAGCAGATATTACCTGTATTTTTAAGCAGTTTGAATTATTGAAATGATCAAAGATAGGCCTTATAGTTATAGCCTTATGATTATGATAGCAGTGACAAAAGTTAGAAACATTAGCAGTCGTATATAGAGAGAGGTATAATTAGGAATATTTAAATTAGTAACGTAGTAAAGCTTGGCAAGTGTGAAGGACAAGCAGGTGTATAGTCTCGCCATCCAAGAGAATGAGAGATGCTTGAGTCTACAACTAATAGGGTGTCACTTTAATTATTTACACGTAATTTAATGAGGAGGCGAATGTGTTTAGCAGCAGGGCTGCCAGCCTGTCATGCATTCACTGGAGAGGACCCGGTGTCCCTGAGCAACCAGCGGCGTATCCCTGAGTGTGTTAAGTGCGCAGCCTGACATTCTACTATTGGCTGGCCGGTGACGGGCAAGTGTGGTGAGTGAGTGCAGGACAGGTGTGGCAGAAGCAATGGCCACCTCGGCGATAAACGAGGCGCCTCCTGAGCCAAGCACGCCAACGGGTACTGCGCCCCCGGCTGGCGTGGAACTACAGGTAGCACGGCTGTAACGTGCACACACACACATTTACGCTTACATACACACACACACACACACACACACACACACACACACACACACACACACACACACACACACACACATACCAAGCTTCATGCAGAAAGCCTAAAGCCTGAACAAATGCCGCCGGCCGCTCACCAGCCCTGGGGAGGGAGGGAGGGTGGGAGGAGGACCCAGGGGGCAGAGCAGCTCTCCAACTTACCTCGGAAAAAGGGAGTGAATACTTTTATCTGGGGTTCATACCGACCTGTGGTAAGAGAAGGGTTAATAAGGCGGGCGCGGGGGTACCTAACACTGACTCCTTGCTGATGTGGCCTGCTGGGCCTAGCTGGCCTTAAGGGAGACCCCGTGAGGACTGCAGGAAACACAAGGGACACAACATAATGACAAACAAATACCCAGGACAGGACGAAGTACTAAACAGAGAAACACACCAAGATCATAAGGAAACTTTACACTAAAACATTCATTTGGTATAAAGTCTGTTTCCCCTCAGCAATTCAGAGAGATCCAGCAGCCGCATCAGCAACTTTGTGGCCCCGTTGCCGCCGCTTCAGTCCCTCGCTGCCTCGCCACGCACTGGAGACTGAAGGTCCGTGGCGGAGAGACCTCGGGGCACTGGGAGCGGCGGCACGCAAGGACGGAGATCGGTAAATACGCTGAAGGGAGGCGGTGACATCCTCTTGTGAATGTAGAATGGGTGTTACCACAGAAGTGGTGGCCACGACGCGTGTACCACCCGTGTGTGCTGCGGTGGCGATGGTGTTACTGTGTGCTCTTAGGGAAGGAGAATGGAGCGGACGTGGAGGAAGAAATAGAGAGGAAGCCTAAAACATTTAAGAGGCGAAGGAACGTGACATGGGGTGGAAGGGGAAAAAACACTAATACACAGACACTAATAAAAACATATGTGAACACTACTGAACACGAGGAAAAAGTTATCACGACACCAAGACAATATATACACAACGAGACAACAAACAGAGGGGTGTGAGAAGGGCGAGGGTGAGCGAGAGCCAGGAGGGAGGGAGGGAGGGAGGGAGGGAGGGCCAAGTTATAGACGAGACGGGACAGAGGTCACACACACACACACACACACACACACACACACACACACACACACACACACACACACACACACACACACACACACACACACACACACACAGTGGCAGCTCAGTTTGCATCACACATGACCTTTATTCTATCAGTGGATTTGTATAATTTACCCTACTGAAGGTATAAGGGTGTAACTTTATAATCCTCCAAAAAAAGCCGTAGCCAACATGTTACAAAATGTGTATTCGTCCAAAATAACCAGGTTGGTGACAATGACAATTCATATGGATTAAAAAATGAAAAAAGACATGTGGATTATTTACCAGAAGTGCATGTGGTATTCTATCATCTTACCAATGGGTTGTGTGTCAGTGTCCGATGGAAGTTAGTGGACTTAATGTACCTTCTTTTTTCTAAATGCTCCATTCACATTCACATTCCCCATTCATTTTTGTGCAAGCCAAACTCTTCTCTGGTCATTCCCAGTTCACAGACTTGCTCGTTCCATTGCAAGACACATCCACACGAACACAGATCCAGATCGACAGAGTGACAGGCAGAGAGGGAGAGAGAGAAAGTAAAAAGACTGATAGAATACCGGCAGTTAGAATTTATGGGAAATCAGGGAAAGATAGGAAAAAGAAGTAAGGACAAATGTGAAGCAGATCAAGGGTGCAGGCTGATGTCAGGCTGAAGGACAAGAGAATAAATTTTAAAAACGAGGTAGAATATGTAAAGGAAATTATCTGGACGGACAAACTCTCAGGGATCGTAAAGGTATTGGTTGAGATAAAGAGTACACAAAACAAACGCGAATTGTGTTGCAGAAAAGGAAGCCAAAGGAAAGAGAAACGAAATGAAGGAAAATTATTTGTCGATGAATTATTTGTATGAAAATATGACGAGAAGAAATTTAAGGAATAGTATTGAATTAAACAGGAGAAAAATGGAAAATGTCTAAACAAAACACAATAGAGAAGAAAAGACGAAAGCAACGAACAGTATATAGAATCTTTATGGGCAACAAAATATGAGAACTTCATTAGGAAACACAATTACATGCAAATAAAAAAGTATATATAAAAAATGTAACTAAAATCAAACCATGTAAAACTATGAGTTGAAACAACAGGCAGAATCAGGCCGAACACAACGAAAATAGAAGAAAAGTAGAGAGAAAAGTCACAATAAAAGTAAGGAAGGATTTAGACGTGCTTGAGTTGTGACAGGGGAGGCAGAGCAGCAAGACACAGAGAGACACAGAGGAGGCGGGCACAGGCACAGGCTTAGAGGGTCGACAGACAGACAGACAGACACAATGCAGGGAGGCAGAGCACAGAAGTCAATGTCACTACAGCAACAATCTACTACTCCAAGAACAGCGCACTAGAGGCGTCCCTTCAACTTATTTATCGATCCATTACGCCAACATAGTCAGTCAGTCTACATTTAGTAAAGTTAGAAGCTACAACAAGTCTTAATGACAACATACAAGTCAATGCTACGAAGAGAGATACAAGAAATACAAATACATCAGTTATCAGTACAAAATACATTGAACTTATTCCAAACTACAGTAATTGTACTTTTTACTGTGATATGAGCTTGTGTTATTATCTACGTTAATATCAACCTAAGGTAGTTTTGTTGCAGTGACAATTAGAATAGCATAATTAGTAATTAACTTTTTAATTTCAAATAAAGATTGAAATAATTACTTACGTCATGAGAAATTAGAACTAATTAACTGTAAACTCTTATGGTTTTAGAATAACATCTGTTTGTACTACATGATAATGAAAATCTGATTGAGAGAGTAATCCTTTCATTGGGAGGCGTGACGTAAGCTCATAACACTCGCTAACTAGTAAGAGTTACGTATTAGTAAAGCTGTTAAGCCCAGTGCTGCCGCCTGGGCTTGACAGTACAGCTACTGATGATATTGCCCGCCTTACCGCACGGGAATTCATCTTAATAGACACAGGTAGGAAAAAATATAGATATTCTATGAGATAAATTATTACAAAATTTATGTTACTCAGAACCTTACGAATCACAACTAACAAACATAATGTAGACATGGATAAAACTTAATACAGAAGACGGAGAAGTCAGGCAAAGGACGGAGACGAGGAGGAGGAGGAGGAGGAGGAGGAGGAAGAGAAGGCTAAAGAAAAGGAGGAGGAGGAAGAGGAAGAGAGGTGCCTACGGGAACCACGGAAGAACAGAAATGAAATGACGTGGAAGTTGGTGGAAGAAAAGTGGAGCAGGTTTTTTTTTCTCTTTTTTTTTTGTCGATGTTGCCGGCTTGCGTTGAGGTTAGGGTGGTAGCGGCGGCTGCGGCGGCAGTAGTGGTGGTGGTGGTGATGATGGGAGCAAGACGATGGTGAACGGGAAAGTGACAATGACAAGGTGACAGTGATCATGAAATACGATAAAAACATTAAAAGAAAAAAGAAAAACATTCCATGACACTTAAAACTTATTATTACCATTACTTTATCTTTACTTTTCGTCCTTTTCCTCCTGTCCGATCAGTGTTGCCTTACTACGGGGATCCAACATTCGCATTTTCTTCGGGAATTCTCAGTAAATGGAAGTTTTTCTTGGAATTTACTCGACTTTCTCTCCTTTTATTCCAGAATTTCCCTTCGGACCATCGGAACGCTTTTTTCTTCTCAGCAATTTAGTCTTTAATTACAAGTTAGAGAAAAAAATAATAAAACCGTGGAGAGAGAGAGAGAGAG
>CM035193.1:13501195-13503695 GCA_020233015.1 Callinectes sapidus
GGGGGGGGGGGGGGGATTTCGTTCGTGTGTTAATTTTTCTCTTTTTTTTTTCTCTCGTTTTCTTTCAGGTTCAAATGAATACACTGGTCGTTATAGCAGTCTTTCGCTACATCAGCATCTGCAGACCACAATTTAGTAAGTATCTATTTCAATATCCTTTCCCTAAAACACACCAATTTCTATCTCCCTCACCATATTTCTCACTTAATTCCTTCTACTTAACTATCTTTTAAAACACAAACAATACAACCCTTACTAACCTCTTAACTTTTTCCCTTTTCTATCTTCAACCACCACTACTACTACCACTGTTACTATTACTACCTTCCTCCCCTTACTAACCTCCTTACTAATCACCTAAAACACAAACAATAAACCCTTACTAACTTCCTTACTAATCACCTAAAACACAAATAAACCCTTACTAACCTCCTAACTTTTTCCCCTTTCTATCTTCAATAACCACCACTACTACTACTACCACTACTACTACTACTACTACTTTCCTTCCCAGAGTACCTGCTAACCCCGTCACTCGCCCGCCGCTGCCTGCTGGTGGTGTGGGTGTACTGCCTGCTGTTCACGGTGGCGCCTCTGCTGGGGTGGTCACGCTACACTTTAGAGCCTTCCACGGTGTCTTGCAGTACTGATTGGCATGACAGAACCACTGCGGGCATTGCTTATAGTTTGAGTACGTGTGTGTGTGTGTGTGTGTGTGTGTGTGTTTGTGTGTGTGTACGTGTGTGTGTGTGTGTGTGTGTGTGACGAGGGTAATTGAGAAAGAAAGGAAGGAAGGACAGGAGGAAGAAGAGTAGGGTAAAGAAGGGAAGGTTGTAAAAAAAAGGAGGGAAGGTTGTAAAGAAGAGAGGAAAATAGAGAGAAAGAGAGAAAAAAAAAGAGAGGGAGGAGATGAAATTATTATGAGAGAGAGAGAGAGAAGAAAGAAACAGAAAGCAGATAAATAAATAGATAGAGAGAGAGCAAAAAAAAGAAAGAAAGAAAGAGAAAAAGAAATAACTTAATCTAACCTAACACCCTTCTTTCCCCCCTCCCTTCACACACACACACACACACACACACACACATACAGGCCTGGTGGTGTTCTGTTTCCTGGTACAAGTGGGTGGCTTGGTGATGTGCTACAGCAAGATCTTCACCAAGTCACGCAGTCTCTACCTCCGCAGACCTAACCTCTTCCCTCCTGATGCTAATGATGACTGTAGTGCGGTAAGGAAGGCCTGTTGTTGTTGTGGTGGTGGTGGTGGTGGTGGTGGTGGTGGTTGTTGGTTTATTTATATTATTTTATTTTATTTAGTTATTTTTTTATTTTTTGGGTGGGGGAGGTTTTGATGTAATATGGTTTTGTTTATTCGTCTCTCTCTCTCTCTCTCTCTCTCTCTCTCTCTCTCTCTCTCTCTCTCTCTCTCTCTCTCTCTCTCTCTCTACCATACTTCGACTCTTCATCTTAAAAATAAAAAAAACGAAAAAATATGCACAAGAAGAGAAATACCTGCTGGGATTTGCTATAGGAGGAAAAATGCATACGGAGAGAAGTGAAAGGCGGGTCCTGTATTGGCTCCGTGGATGCAATGCTCTTTGGAAGTCTCTGAAATTTCGAAACTCCTGGCACAAATTATATTCTGAAAGAGATGAAGAGAAAATTCAATTCGACTTCAGATCACTTTGGAATTATCAGCTGAGAGGAAGAGGGAGAGGAGCAGGGCTGGAATGGGAGAGTGAGTGGGAGAGAGGGAGAGAGGGAGACTAGGATATAATGAGACCCATCCACTACTTACTCGGCTGCTCGTTACGAAGGACAATAGGAATGTGTGGTTAGCCTTGGCGTTCTGTGTCCCCTTCCCTCCCTCTCACCCACGTTCTTCCATTATCCTGCCCTGGTATTGTTTACGGCTCTCACCCTCCCACACTAACACTGCACCAACTCCCACGGTCACTCCCTCACGCCTTCCCTCACCCATGTACCTCAAAGCACCTTTACGGGGCCTGAAAATACACTCGGATAGTCAGTTTTAATGGTGCAGATTTTTTCGTCTTTTTTAGGCAATTATTTTGTGGTACTGTAGCGTAAATTGTGTCATTTTGCTGTTTTTTTTCTGATTTTGTGTTGTTTTATTCTTGCTCTTCTGTGTACGTGTGCAGTGGGGTACTTTATGTTCCTATTTTTCTTCCCTGTTTGTGTTTTAAGAGTTTTCTTTTTTGTCTTGTCAAGTTTTTTTAGTAACGTGAAGCTGTTAAGCTTACTTTTTTTTTCTTTACTCTTGTGTACTACTTTATTCTCGTCATTCTGTAATGTAAACAAGTAACGGAAAAGTACACTCATTAGCACACACACACACACACACACACACACACACACACACACACACACACACACACACACACACACACACACACACACACACACACACACACACACTAAGAACTTCAAGCAAACACCTCTAAAGCGACTGACACAATCTTTACCCTCACTCTTTTTTTC
>CM035193.1:13506195-13519353 GCA_020233015.1 Callinectes sapidus
AGACAGACCCTCCTTGCCACTCCTACACGAATATAATGGTCTGCACGGAAAAATTTTACATACTCTCTCTCTCTCTCTCTCTCTCTCTCTCTCTCTCTCTCTCTCTCTCTCTCTCTCTCTCTCTCTCTCTCGATCCAAAGTGGAATCCAGGGTTCTCTCAGAGTTTTGTCTTGAACTGTTGCAGCCTCCATCGTACTCCGTGACTCGCCAGGAATTCCTATCTGCTTCCTTAAGTCAGTGTCTCGATCCTATGGCGGGGCGTGGGGTGGGGTGGAGAGGGAGAGGGAGTGGGAGGTGGAGTGGAGCCGATCTTATGCAGCGGCTTTGTGTTGTGTTGTGTTTGGCTATACGTTTGCCTTATTACTCGGTTTATTATTGCTGTGTGGCGGTGTGCTTGTGTGTGTCTGCGTGTACTCTGTTTTGGTGGGTTATGGAGAGGGTTTGGGTTCATATGTGTGTGTGTGTGTGTGTGTGTGTGTGTGTGTGTGTGGGTGGGTGGGTGGGTAGATGGGCGTGGGTTGGTGGGTGGGTGGTTGTGTGTGTGTGTGTGTGTGTGTGTGTGTGTGTGTGTGTGTGTGTGTGTGTGTGTAAGCTCTCTACAAATCTTTTCCCAATTTTTAAATGATATGATTTAAATTAGACAAATGTAGATTGTTTGTTGTATTTATTTGATAATCACTGCTGTACATTTTTCAATAAGTTACTACTACTTCTACTACTACTACTACTACTACTACTACTACTACTACTACTACTACTACTACTACTACTACTACTGCTGCTGCTGTGTGTGTGTGTGTGTGTGTGTGTGTGTGTGTGTGTGTGTGTGTGTGCGCGTGTGTGTGTGCGTGTGCTGTAATATGTGTTTGTGTATGTGTGGGAGGATGAGAGCGAGACTGTGGTGGATTACATGTATCTTTTTTTTTCAGTGTACATTTTTGTGTGTTCAGTTTTGCTTTTTTTTCGCCTGCTAATGGAACTTCGAATTTTTTTTTCTTTTTCAGTACATTCACATTTTAGATCCATTGTTCAGTGTTCCTCTCCCTGGCGAGTGTCCGAGTATATTATGATAATTTCTACAATTCCACTGCTGCCAGATTTTCACAGTAGCATGGAACAACTAAAGGAATGGATATTTGCATCAGCTTATCCACTGCAATTAAAACCTCACCAAAGTTAACAGTATATACATGCACAATAATAATAATAATAATAATAATAATAATAATAATAATAATAATAATAATAATAATAAACAGACCAGACTCCCATGTGTACTCGTAAAAAATCCTTCACAAATAAAAAAAAGTACAAAAAAAAGTATATCAAAACACCTTCATATACGTGAACGGAGAACATTATGCAAGTTCTGAATGGGATGCAAAAGTGTATGAATTAGAAGCACGACACACGAATCACGCCACGAAGGAGACACAAAGCTAAGGTGCTGCAGACCAAGCATAGGGAGGCTTGGTCGATGAGAGGAGGAGGAGGAAGAGGAGGAGGAGCAGAGGAGGAGGAGGAGGGAAACAGGAGTGGGCGGCGGAATGATAGTGGCTGGGAGAAGGAGATAGGAGGTACTGGATGGTGAAGAGAGAGAGTCCTTAGAATGGAAATGCGAGGCTAAGGAGACAGGAAAGGCGAGGAGAATGATTAGCGGCCGAGAATGTGAAGGGAGAAATGAGGAAAGCCTGTGAGAGGAAGAGAAAGAAGAGTGAAGTGAAGGTGGAGGAAATGGAAGAGAAACAGAGAAAGAGTTACTTTTTGTGGTAATAAGAGAAACTTGCACGATTAATTTGAAAAATGTAGAAGTTAAAAATTGACAAAGTGGTGACTGCATAACAAAAAATAATTCATTGTGACAAGACAAGAACACTGACAAGACCATAAAACTAAAAGAATGATTTTCAAGGAAACTCACAGTTTGTATTAAAATAAAACTATAACTAAAATAAGGAAATAGGTGTCTGGCAATGCTTGTTTATAATCATTCTAGCGCTGAGGTAAGACTGAACAGCCATATGGAATAACGCAACGCCGTGGGGAAATTGACATTGTATAATTTGTTTTTAAAGTTATGCAAAATAAAAAAGAATAATGGCGAAAATTATCCAAGTCTTACCGAGCAACGCCCTAAACCGGTGAACTAAGAATAATGATATAGTAACAATAATAGAAAAATCTCACTAATAATTATAATAAGCCTAGAAACTGTAGCAAGGAAACTATAATAATAAAAAAAAAAGTAGTGTATCGTAAGGTGCATAGGGAAGCAGAAAAAAAAGAACAAAAATATCATCAAAACGAATTAAATCTATTGGTGCCGGAGGAGTAGCAGTATATTAAAGAGAAAATGGAATTATTGAAGGGGATACCGTGGTATGTATCCTTGCTTCCCTCCGTCACATCCTTTTGTGCACGACCCGGTGAATCTCCCGCTCTAAAATCTGTAAGAGAGACAGCAATACGGGGCGATTAATGAACGGGTGGGTGACAGGGGAGAAAACTACGAGGAGGGCAAGAGTCATTAGATGTGGTGTCCGAGTATTGGGGAGTTAGTGTGGGGAGAAGAGGTGGTTTTGAGGGTTGTTAGTGTTTGTTTGGATGGTGTTTATTTAAATGTGGTTGGTTTTAATATTAATGTAAGGGAAACAACGAGGAGGGTGAGAATTACTAGTTGTGGTTTCCGAGTATTGGGGAGTTAGTGTGGGGAAAAGAGGTGCTTTAAGTTAGTTAGTGTGACGATTATTATTTTTTATGTAAGAGTGGAAACCTACCAAGGCCAAGAAAATAATGTGATTGAAAAACAGGCCCACTGAGGTGCCGATCCCCAAGCAAGCTCAAAATAGAAATTAAGTCAAAAGGGGACGAGTATGGGAGTCATCTTTTTTATTTAGATGGCGTTGACTTCAATGTGGCATAGGAAATTGTTTTGATTGGTAAAGAGGTTGAAATTGATATAGACAAGGTGAATTGCTTTAAGGGGTTAGAATTGTTATGCAGAGGGAAACTGCTGGGGAGGTTAAAATGATATTGTATGGAAGTGAAGTACCTGGGAGGAGAGGCTGCATATTGAAGCGTGTGTGGAAGTCAGAGTGTTGAATGTACTGGTGAATGTTCTGTCTTAATTGAAATGGTGGGAAATGAAGGCAAGGTTTCCATTTGTGAGGGGAAAAGGAATAGAGGAAATTAATAAGGTGTGGAGAGTTTCTGGTTTATTTAAATAGGAAAAACTTTTAAAATATATAAGAAAAATATACATTTTATACCTCTGATTTTTTTACAACCAATTTACACACTGTAGTTCTGTTGTTGTCACTCAAATCTGCAAATGTGTAATATTATATCGGTGTATGTCGAGTACAAGAAAATTATTGGTGTATTTTTTTATTTTGCTGGAAATAGAGAGATTTTTTCCCCATTCAGCTGGTTCTATTTAATAATCACGAAAGTGTATCCCACCAGAAAATGATAAATATATAGATAAATAATGTCTTTGCCAAAGTGTCGGAGCAGATTTATAATTTTTTGGCTCCTCTCATCTTCCCATTTTACGTCCATAAAGTAGGAGATATATTTTCCATTTTGTCGCCAGGGATATCACGTCCTGAAGTATTTATGGGACGTTTATCCAATACGGTGAAAGAGAGAAAGAGGAAGAGAGAGAAAGAGAAGAGGCTCGTCTCCTGTATTAAGAGAGGAAACTCTTTAAGGTTGACTGGAATGGCATTGATAAGAGGAGGAGAAGAAGCAGGTGTTGTGTATGTATTTCTTTCACTCTAGTACGTTATATTAATAATTTATCTATCTCTTGATAAAATCCTGAACTTGCACATCGCTGTCCTACTTTCGCTCCCACACCCGCACCCCACTTTTCGAACCCTCACGATTCCTGCCCTCTTTCGCTCCTTGCCGACTCGCACCTTTCCCTCGCCAGCATTCCATCAAATCGACTCCATTGTAAAATATACGTGCAGATCCCCAGGTGGCGGCAAGGGCGAGGCGCTCCCTGGCGATGGGCTTGCCGTCAGAACCCAACTACCACCACATTTATTTTCATTATCCCTCGCAGTTAATTCAGCCGCTTGTTTCGAAGCCCCTAAATCGTCCCGCGATAAATTCTGGTTTTGGGAGCATCATTCATCTCTGGCCCATGAGTGATATCAAGCCACGGCCATCGTACATCATTTCCCTTCTTTTTTCTCCTTTCTTTCTTCCTTTCTTTGCTCTCTTGTTTCTTACCTTCCTCTGCCACGTATCTTATGGTTATTTGAATTCTGACATCACCTGGTTTTCTTTCTATGGTTCTATTTATTTGCTTTTTCCTCCACATGCAGATACTTCTATTAATTATCCTCTTTATGCACCTCCTCTATCTCCACTTCCTCTTTCTCGTTATAAATCAACTAAACTTCTTGCATATGTTCTTGTGTACCCGTGTGTGTAACTATGAATTACACCTCTTCCTCCTCCCCCTCCTCCTCCTCCTCTTCCTCTTTTCTCTCTTCATAATCCTCCTTCTCTCTCTCCCCTCCTCTCATCAACCCTAAGAGGTATTCATTTCGTTCTCAGCCTCACTAGGATAAATAATAAATTCTCACACTGCACTTGGCGCGGCATTCATCTTGGCGCGAGTGTAACAGGATGCCTGCCTGTCTGTTGCTTCTCCGGTAATTGCTGCAGCAGAGATGAATGTTCACACGCCGCGACGCTATGGAGGCCAACACGCCCCCGCAAACGTTGTATCCCCCCCCACCAACTCCACTAAGCCTCGCCACCGGAGCCTCTTACTTAGCTAGTGTGCTCCATCTCCAGAGACCATATTTACAGAGATTCTTAACTACGTATTTTTTTGGCTAATTTCTAAGCTTAAAATCTCCCTTAACCTCCCGAAATTGGTCTCATATTTTGTCCATTATTTCATCAGCAGTATGTTGTTTGAAGCTGCTGATGAGATAATGGTTAAATTACAAGACCAATTTTCGTGGGTTAAGATGGATTTTCAGACTAGAAACTCGTCTAAGAAAATGTTACGTACTTAAGAATCTCTGATATCTCTTATTGTAGCATAGTCACCGTCACGAGTTTTGAGTCTTAGGAGTGTTTGTCTGCCTATGGTTGGAGTGTGTAGTTAATGTTGCATAGGACCTCTCATCTCTCTCTCTCTCTCTCTCTCTCTCTCTCTCTCTCTCTCTCTCTCTCTCTCTCTCTCTCTCTCTCTCTCTCTCTCTCTCTCTCTCTCTCTCTCTCTCTCTCTCGCGAGTGTCATCTTGAGTTTCCAGTAAGCCCCATCTTTACTCCTCTGAGGCGATCAACAGAAAACGATCCTGCGGGAGTCTTTCCAGGAACAGAGAGGAGAAGTCGAGGTGGAGTAAAAGAAAAGGTGGAGGGCAGAAGGAGGACACGGGTACATAAGGAGAACGAGGAGGAAAATATGTAAAAAATGATATATCGTAAAGGATGCATCGGACGGCAAAAATATATGTTGAGATGAATGAGAGCGAGAAATGTGTGTCAATTGTTTTTATGTCTGTCTGTTACTTAGTTTGTGTGTGGGTGGGGGGGGGGGGGAAGGAGGAGGACTGCTGTACTCGAATGAATACATTAACTTACTCCGCAAGTCTTCTCAAGTTATAAATTATAATTACGAACAAAGATGTGAATTTCATGGCTTGTTGGTGAAGTTTGCGAAGAATCCTTAAAATGGCGAAAAAGTAATTTAAGTTTTGGTCTCTGGAGTGGCTGTGTTAGTGAAGGTGCTGCTGCTGCTGCTGCTGCTGCTTCTCTCACCTTCCCTTCATTAGCAACCCAGCAGGTGTTTTCATGTGTGCAAGTTTATTCTTAGAAGGAAATATTCAAAGGAAGCCAAACTAATATTATATCATGTGACTGGTAACTCCTTTAATTTCCAATGATAATATGACACTTTTTTAATTTATCAAGAGCGAAAATAAAGATAAAGGTTTTAACTATTTATTTTATCACTTTTTCTGAGGTATATTTGAGCGGGATTATATTCTAGAATTGCATAATAATATTTCCAAAGTGAAACGAGAACCTCACATTTTATTTGGCTGTTGATTTAATGCATTTTTTCACATCATGTATTTGTCACGTGTCAATCCAAATCATGTATCCTATTTATAATTTTTATTCTATGATATCTATATACGTCCTTCTTGGTTCTCCTTTAACCATCTCTTCCTCCGTGTACACTAAGTCACAAATTACAAATACGAGTGTGCAGTAAAATAAAATAATTCCGATAAGTTGTACGTGGCCTCCAGACACTTCAGTAGTTGCTTCCCTCACAGCGTAACTTGGTAGAGGAGAGCGGAGGAGAGGCGGGTCTCCATCTCTGACTTATTTATGAGTAACTTGAAGTGGCAAGGGCGACGTGAAGGTTTTGGTAACAGTGCTCGGTTGTCAAGGCCGATACACACACACACCACACACGCACGCACACATACACACACACACACACACACACACACACACACACACACACACACACACACACACACACACACACACACACACACACACACACACACACACCTAGAAAGGGAGAATAGTGCCTTCAAACTACTACACAAAATTACTCTTGACTTAATTTTCTCTTCGTCCTCCGAGTCTTGTTTCTTCGACTACTTTCTTTCTTCTTTTCCCTTCCTCTTTAATCTTCCTTTTTCCCTTTTTTTACCGTTTTATTTCCCTCCATTTCATACCTCTTGACTGCTCTCCTTGTGAGACTTTATATCTTTACTCTTTCATGTGATTCACTTATTTTCTTTAGTGTGCATCTCTCTCTCTCTCTCTCTCTCTCTCTCTCTCTCTCTCTCTCTCTCTCTCTCTCTCTCTCTCTCTCTCTCTCTCTCTCTCTCTCTCTCTCATCAGGAAGGCGGTGGGAGATAAGAGAAGAAAGGTGAAGTCGGTTAGTTTAAAGCTTCTATTAGGTGAAGTGGGGCGTATTTGGAATATTATATGATTCCCCTCTCTTCTCTCTCTCTCTCTCTCTCTCTCTCTCTCTCTCTCTCTCTCTCTCTCTCTCTCTCTCTCTCTCTCTCTCTCTCTCTCTCTCTCTCTCTCTCTCTCTCTGGATGAATTTAAGACAAGAAATAGTGTCATCATTTATATCCCTCTCTTGACCTTATCTCGGTGAGGGTGACCTTAAATGCATCTGCCTGACCGCTCCTGACCTTGATGACCCAGCTGACCCCAGGAGGATTTTGAATGAGGCCAATGGAAGGAAAAGGAGAGCGAGAGGTATACCTGTCATGTCTCCGAATTCTTTTGCCTCTTCTTCTATTTCTTCCTCCTTTTACTGTTCTTCTCTTTCTTTCTTTCTTTTATTTTTTCTTTCTATCGTTCTTCTGGTTTGGGGAAATTTTTTTATCTTTCTTTTATTGTGTTCCTTCTGTCTACTGTTTGTTTTCTTCATAGTTTCATATTTCCTCTTTTTCTTTGCTTGTTTTTGGTTTTCATCATTTTCTGCCACTATTCTACTACTATATCCTTCTTTTTTTTTCCTCTCCTTAACATCTCTCATCACTTTTTATATCCCCAGCGAACACCAACAGAATCACCTTCAACTCTTTCCCTTTCTGCTTCTGTTCCTTTTGGTCCTCCTTCTCCAACTACTACTATTATCGAATGCCAATAAGCCAGTGGGTGCTGAGCCCGTCTTGGGGACTCTCAATGTCGCCTTGGATAAGAGGGAGGCGCACAAGGAGGGAGTTTATGGAGCATTACCTATAACACGCCTGCTGCTTGGAACTGCCTTTGCTCTTTGCTGTAATTTTCCACGTGTGTGTATTGGGAGGGAGGGAGGGAGGGAGGGGATGTTATTTGCATTGCTGTTTTCTCATCTGTTTATATGTATGTTTTTTTGTCCTTTTTTCTGTTTCATCCTGGTCTTTTCATTTCCTGCGTCTCATCCTCTACCGCCGCTGTGCTACAATCTTGCATATTATCTCGTTCCTTGTTTTACGTATGCTCTTTTATGTTCTATTTTCACGGCGTGCGTTTTCCACTTTTCTCTTGTCATTCCTGTTATTGGCAGTAAAGTAATTTGCTTTAATGACTGATCCTGCACAGCTTACATAATTGCCCATGTTTCATTTACTCTTTATCGAAGTAATGGAAAAAGGAAGATCAGTGTTTAACTTTATGAAGATTAGATATGAAATGATGATAATGAAACAAAAAAAAACATATAAGGAAATGATGGAGCACAAGACAGAGGAAAAATAAAGAGAGAAAAGAAGAAGAATGAGCAAAAGAGTGAGTAACAGTAGTAATAAGAAGAAAATTAAGAGGAAGAACCACTTCACTCAAGCGAAAATTAAGGTGCATGAAGGTATAAAATCATTTTGTGCTGAAGAGAAGAAGGATATTCGAAGGTAAAACTCAAAAATGGTGCACAAGCAGAAAACTTCAAATACAAAGATCCTCCCCCCAAAAAAAAAGGAAACCACACACACACACACACACACACACACACACACACACACACACACACACACACACACACACACACACACACACGCACACACACACATTCCAGCATCCATCCATCTGGCGGTTCCCTTATTTTCCAATCCAAAAGACGATGGGTAAAGCATTGAAAACCGTCCTTATTTTCAATATTGGAGGCAGCACAATGGCAGGCGGCGTCCCAGGGATTTCAATAGGCGCGGGGAAGGCAGCGCCGGGTGATGGAGTGCCGGCAATGGGGAGTAATGGAGTTAATGGACTCTGGAGTTGTGTGGGTCGCTTACCTTTGTGCAGAAGTTTGAGTCTTTTTCAGGATCTTATGGCGTGATTACCTTCCGCTCAGACTCCATTCAGGTGTGTGTGTGGGAAGGAGGTGGCGCAGAGAGAGAGAGAGAGAGAGAGAGAGAGAGAGAGAGAGAGAGAGAGAGAGAGAGAGAGAGAGAGAGAGAGAGTGTGTGTGTGTGTGTGTGTGTGGTTATCATCTTTTTATTTGATTCAGTGATTTCTTTAACTTTTTAAAGATCTTTTGTGTACCGTCTTCTTATGAAGTTTCGTGTATATCACTCACTCACACACACACACACACATACACACACACACACACACACACACACACACACACACACACACACACACACACACACACACACACACACACACACACACATTTCCTTGGACCTTTAAAAAGAACTGGCAAATTACTGGGCTTTTTTTCTTTTTTTTCTTTTTTGTTGGCCGTGCCCAGCTTTACCCTCTTACATAAAACACACACACACACACACACACACGATCAGTAAAAATACAAATTAACCTAACATGAAAGAACCACTTCTGGATTGCTAATAATCATCTGAAAAAAGTAAGAATCCAGTCTTTTTTAATCTTTTTTTTATTTTGTTCGTGATGAGCATTTTTTCCTCCCTTTCAATTAATTAGGGTGAGCTGCGGCCACAGTAATTACCTCGACGGATGGTTAATGTTTGTGCCTCTGCTACTTCGTGTTTTACTGTCTTTTTTCCTCTCTCTGTGTGTTATTCAAGCGATAAATAAGCGACGTGGATTAACTCGTTCACTTATTTTTTTCTCAAGAGAGGAAGGTAGACTTTGTTTATTTACTTTTTTTCTCATATTGATTTAATTTTTATGCGTCTATTCTTAGTTAAGAAGTTACCACTGCCATTACTACTACTACTACTACTACTACTATTACTACTACTACTCCTACTACTACTACTACTACTACTACTACTACTGCTACTGCTGCTGCTGCTGCTGCTGCTGCTGCTGCTACTACTACTACTACTACTACTACTACTACTACTACTACTCCTACTACTACTACTTAATTCAATCTCTTGTTTACAGTCAAACAACTTTTTTTAATCCAATTAGGGTGATATCTCCTGCCGAGTGACTGTGTGTGATTTATGTATTAATTATGAGTGGTAACTGCCAATGTCGAGTAATTAACAACTGCCATTAATATTTGATTTAAAGTAGCAACGGAAGTATTTATCTGTGATCATGTAATGAATCGTGAATATGATTCGTTTCATGTTTGGAGAAAAGTAATGACCCCGTACCATAAAGCTTTAGCACCTTCAGTACTGGGACACATTTTCAACACGAGTTTTGTTGAGATTAGACGTTTTTAGTCACATTAGGAAAGTTATATGGAGGTAAGAAGATGAATGGCAAGAGTCTGTACTATTTTCATTCCTGTATTAGTTTCTCAAGCTTCATCAAATCACTGAGTTATAAACAGAATAAATATAAAAACGCGTCCCAAGTGGTGAAGATACTAACGTGCTAATTTCTCTATGGCAGTAAAGCTTGTTAGTCTCACGAGTTTTGAAGTCATCAATTTGAATTTCTTTATTTTTGGTTGTTTTGATGCTTCAATTTTTTCCAACGTTAATAATAAAAAGTCATTTGTATTGTCTTGTTTCTCTTATCAGCTTTTGTTATTCTTGTGTTGGGCATATGTTCATTTTCTTTCTCAGAGCATCCACATTTTCAGAATTTGCATTTACATATAAACCTTTGTGTGTTTAGATCTTCTTTCCCACTTTTGGTAACCATTTTCACTTTACCTTTTGTTTTAACACACCTTTCCTATCCTAATTCTTGTCGATTTTCTTTCACGTAAGGTATTGTCCACATCATACATTTTACTTCTATATTTAAACACCCTCTTCCCTCTTTTTCCGTTTTCTTTACCATGTACCAGCGGTGAATGAGGGAATTGAGTAGAGTTCTGGCAATGATAGTATTGTGGGCGGCAACGCAACCAACAATGGAGGAGCGATAAAAGCTTTTACCGCAACCTTTTATGACGGATTTGAACGCTGTTACAAAACTGCTCCTGCCGCCGCTGCCAGACGTGTTCAGAGTCAGGGTGAAGGAGATTTTGCCGATGGAAAAATTGTCGTGCCGGATGTAATAGGGTAATTTTGGAACGTTAGACGGAAAGGAACATGAATAACCAATGAGAGAGAGAGAGAGAGAGAGAGAGAGAGAGAGAGAGAGAGAGAGAGAGAGAGAGAGAGAGAGAGAGAGAGAGAGAATATTTTAAAACCAAAAATTATTTTATAGCCCGCTGGAGAAAGTGCTGTGAAGAAAAATATTGAGAGACCATTACTATTTACGAAAGAAGAAAATATTTATCCACATACGCCTGAAATAATATGAATGATTTAACGAGGGAAGAGAGAAAGTGTTGTGCTTGTTTGCTTTCTTTGTTCTGCAATCGAGGACTCCCTTACAGCACCAGAGTGGATGCATGAATACCAATGAGTACGAAAGTGAAAAACAGTAAAATGACCATTTCACGCCAGGACGAGTCACACCTAACGTGGTATTTAGTACTACGACAAGCTTGATGCAATACATTAATGTCTTCACGAGTTTTAGTAGCGGAAGTGAATAAACATGAGCTAAATGAATGCTGAATCTCTTTACTATCTAACGGGGATAAATGATGAATGAATAGAAATGAGACATGAATGAATAAACACGCGTTGTTCAAGGTGAAAACATACTTGTCAACGCGTGAATATATTTGCTTCTATTATATACGAGATGCAAATACATACATACATACATACACACATATTTGCCTCCATTATATACATACATACATACATACATACATACAATTAAACTCAAAGACCAATAGACGAAAACTCTTGACGGCAGAGAAACACACTTAGATGGCAGAGAAACACACTTACAAACACAAACAAACACACGCACTTTCCAACAGACTAACAAACATACAGAAATACATGCAAACCAAAAGACACAAATAGACACAACTTGCACGCAGACGAACAGACACTCTCATTAACAGAGCAAAAAACAGGCAGCCCTTACCGGGAAGATAGACAGAAGACAGAAGAGGGAAAGAGACAGGTGGACACCCATACTTAAACTCATTAGAAGAATAGACAAGTTCCAGGAAGGTGTTGTTCGCTGGTTCAAGTTCCATCAGAGACATTAATTAGAGAGCGGGTGAGGAGCAGAGAGGAAGAACTATAAAATGAGTAAGACTAGGCAGGAGAGAGGCAGCCAGTGGGGGAGTGGGGAAGAGGGGAGATAGGAATGTGAAGTAAAGGATAGCGTGAAAAAAAATGTATATATTGCGTACGTAGGATGTATGAAAGGTATATAGTGTTATTAGAGTATTTATGTGTGTGTGTGTGTTTTTTTTTTTTTAAGTCTGTCTGTGTCTCTGGCATATATACACACATAACCATACTAAAAACACATAGGTGTAATTTAACCCTTTCAGTAGTGGGATGCATTTTTATCATGAGTTTTGGATATGATTAGAAGATCTTATTGATATTAGGAAGGTATATGGAGGTCAAATTATTAAGTATTAGAATCTTTACAAGTTTCTGAAGCTGTAAAAAAATCGTTGAATAATAAGGAAAATGAACATAAAAACGCATTCCAGTATTGGAGGGGGTTTATATAACTTCAAAGTCCCATTCCTCTTCCCCTACGCCACACTGCCCTTTCCACCACTCCCACTGCTCCCCTCTCCTCACCTTCCACTCTCCACCAATCCACTCGCTCTTTGCCATAACTGCATTGCCTTCACATTTTGCTCCACTCTTCCCCCAACGTCCCACATGTCATCACCAACACTACACCCGCTGCCATCACCACCACCACCACCACCACCACCACAGCCTCTTCTCCCTGAGGTTCCAAGCAGCGATTTCTGATTCATGAAAATGCTTCCCAAGATGTGTCCCGCTGCTCTCCTGAAAGCTTGAGTAACGTGGGACATGTATTTTTATTCGTATTCATATTCATAGCCAGGGATGGAGAGGAAGGTGGTTCATTGGTTTTATGTATGTATATATGTATGTATGTATGTATAGTGTGTGTGTGTGTGGGTGTGTATGTG
The DNA here is from genome assembly GCA_020233015.1 of Callinectes sapidus. Lineage (NCBI taxonomy): Eukaryota > Metazoa > Arthropoda > Malacostraca > Decapoda > Portunidae > Callinectes > Callinectes sapidus. Next base: position 13,519,112 of record CM035193.1, read on the forward strand.
TGTGTGTGTGTGGGTGGGTGGGTGGATGGGTGGGTGTGTGTGTGTGTGTGTGTGTGTGTGTGTGTGTGTGTGTGTGTGTTACTATATGATTGATTATTATATTGTTTAAATGATTGAAAACAGAAAAAATGTATATGGAATGTACAGGTTTTCTCTCTCTCTCTCTCTCTCTCTCTCTCTCTCTCTCTCTCTCTCTCTCTCTCTCTCTCTCTCTCTCTCTCTCTCTCTCTCTCTCTCTCTCT
>CM035193.1:13531091-13545708 GCA_020233015.1 Callinectes sapidus
CTTTCTTTCTCTCTCGTTACTTTCCATCTCTTTCGTATTTTGTTTTGTTTATTTTTTTCATCGGATACTTTTTTTTTTCTTTATTGTACGGAGATAAAACTTATAGTCAGCGTTTTTCATTAATATCATTCTCCATTTCTATTTTTCACTCTTTACTTTCCACATCTTTTCTGTGTGTTATCCTTTGCTTATTGATCTTCTTCGTTTATTTTTTTATTTCATTGTATAGAGGTTACGTTTATATCTAATGGAGTTCTTTTTAGTCTTCCTCCTCATCTCTTGTCTACGCTTTTCTTCTACTAACATTGTCTGGCACCGTTCCATTTTTATCTGAATTTTTCATCATCTTTGCACCTTTTATTTACTTTTTTTCTGGTGGGCGTTCCTCGTGTCTCTCTTACTCTCTTATGATGTCAGGTAAGGAGCAACAAAAAAGACTAGTACCCAAGTGTCTAGAGCGAGAAGAGATGGTGATAAGAAAGGGTAAAGGGAAGGAAGAGAAGGGGAAAAAAAGCGAGAGGGAAAAAAAGAAGAGGAAAAATTGGAAGAGTGACATTATGGGAGACGGGAAAGATGGGAATGGAAGAGTGAGGCAAGAAAGAGAAGGAAATAGGAAGATTAAAGGAAAAAAAGGAAAAGGGGAAGTGTGATGATTGAGGAGAGAAGTGAAGGAAAGGAAACAATTAAGGAGGGAAAAAAGGAAAGAAAAGAAGAAGAAATAGGTAAAGAATAAAGAAGGAATGAGAAAAGGAAAGATTCAGAAAAAAAGTAAAAAATGAAGAAGGAAATTATTAGGAAAGAAAAAAAGGAAGGAAAAGATGAAAGAGGAAAAGATGGAGAACGGAAAGGAAATAGGGAAGAAACGAGAGAGTGAAAGAGAGTAAGGAAAAAAAGGAAGAAAGGAAGAAAGAAAGGAAGGAAGGAAGGAGGGTTTGCTCTCAAAGGCTCTGGAGAGAAGCTGAGGAGAATTACTGAAACCAAATGGGGAGGAATGTTATTAGTTTAGAGAAGTTAAGGGATGAGAGAGGCGTTGTTGCTGACGGCCTGGTGGGGAATGTCATAGTTGTAGCTGCTATTATTGTTGTTGTTACTGTTATTATTATTATTATTATTATTATTATTATTATTATTATTATTATTATTATTATTATTATCCTTATCATCATTATTATTTTTGTTATTATTGTTGTTGTTGTTGTTATTGTTGTATTATTTTGCTATTGTTGTTGTTGTTGTTGTTGTTATTGTCGTTACTGTTGTTATTGTTGATGGTCTTGTTGTTGCTATTGTAGTTGTTGTTGTTGTTGTTGTTTTTGTTGTTTCTGTTGTGACGGTAGGGGTGGTGGTGGTGGTGGTGGTGGTGGTGGTAATGCTTAACTTTTGTTAATGTTTTTATTGTTATTTTTGTCATCTCATCTCTAATTACCTCGTTTATTATGAGAAAAATGCTTATCATTGTAATGTTTTGTCGTCCTCTTCATCGTCATCATCATAACCGCCACCACCACCACCACCACCACCACCACCACCACCACCACCACCACCACCACCATAATTAGCGCCAAAATTCCGCCCCGTTCCGTCAGTGATGCACAGCTGATGGTTCACTTAATGAGCCATTACGCAGGTGGCGCCTCTCAGGTAATTTTATATTTTGTTTCCCTGGACATTATTTTTCTCGCCAATTAATTATCAGTGTGCATATACATATGATATTTATGTCTATATTTATGCATGCGCTGGTGTGACATTCAGCAAGTTGTTTTTCCTGTGATATTTCCTTATCAGTATAATGTTAATTGCAAGGGAACCAAAAAAAAACATTAAAATGACTCTAGTGCGTGTTTAGTTTCCTGATTGCGCTGGGCGGTGTGACGCGTGTCTCCCGGTGGTGCGCGATGCTTCCCTCATGTTTATGTTTGGATTTGTTATTTGTTGCCAACAGAAATATTGTGTTACAGCGCGAAACTCGAATACTTTGAAGCTGCTGCAAGGATTACGGAAGATTTTGAAATTTATGTAAAACCTAAATAGATATTGTGAATGTTCGTGAAAAGTCCGAACACACACACACACACACACACACACACACACACACACACACACACACACACACACACACACGTTTAACCTAGCAGTATTTCTATTAACGACAATGAACAGTCCTTCTGAGAGATTTTCTTGATATCTATATGATAACATTAGCGATGAAAGGATCAAGATGAAGGACGGACGCTGGGAAAGTGACTAATTAGAGGAGAGCTGTTCCCCTGGCCAAGGCAAATTGATTCACACAGCAAACACGTCATGAGGGAATGTAATCATGGTTCCGCTGGCAATGCAATTCCAAGTAATAAAGAAGATTAATAAAAATGATGAATCTACTCTACATCTGGAAATAGCAAACACGGCATTTGCTTCCGCTCCGAACTTTTGAATACTTCTTACCTTCTGTGATGGAAAACCAAACACATTTAAGGATAAAGGTAAAAAAAAATACACAAAAAAGTAAGAAAGTAAACATATATCACAAACTGAAAAAGATGGGGGAAAAAACGGTGCTGTGTTTACTTCCCCCAACAGCTCGATCTGCATCTTCAGCGAGCCTTCCCGACCAGCGAGGCAGTACACCTATTGGCCTCTCTTGGGAGCGTTCAGGCGAGCGATCCAGCCACGCGAGAACCAATAGAAGTGGCGGAGTGGAACAGAGATGGTGTCTTTCTCTCTTGTATTACACGTCTTTGTTTATACCGCGCCACTACCTCCCAACTGTCAGAGAGAGAGAGAGAGAGAGAGAGAGAGAGAGAGAGAGAGAGTCGTAAGGCCTGGTAATCCTCCCTGTACACAAACCATACCTTCAGTTATTATATTTCACACGCGGTAAACTCGGAGCGAACATTTTTCCTTAATATTTCACGACGTAATTATCTCATATAGTGACGGCCGTCTGCTTTCCTCTTCGTACTAACAATTATCTTAAGTGGCAAAAATGGTATCTCCGCGCGTTCAGTTTTGAGGTTCCTGGGAGCTTTTAAACTTTACAGACTTTCATTTCCTTCATTTAATTTGGCGGAGTTACGTATTTCTCTTAATTCGATTGGGTTTGCTTGTTAGAGGACGAAAAACAACACTAATTCCACTCGCCAATCCTCACCAACACGTTTTCTTTCGCTACCGCTGTGCAGGAGGAAAATATATAATACCATCTTTCCCTCCCTGCCGTTATTCACCCCAGTGCCATGTTCCGCCCTGGTCTTGCTGTTGGGACCCCTCAGGCTTCTCCAGCAAGACAGATTCCAAGGGCGTCAAGGCTCCTGAATTTGCAATAGTATCTTAGGGTGGAGATTCACGCGCTACCTCTCAGTCACAAACGAACCAAACTCCCTATTCATTACTTGCACGTTACCTTCCCTGGCAAGTCGGGAGAAAACATCAGCACAACAACAGAAAATGGATGGGGTGTTAGTTGGACTCCTTGCCAGTCTCCCCGAGTGCTAAATGCGTGTGGATTTGGGTCTGTTTTCCCTCTTTTTCCCTCTACGGTTTTTCAATCTTGATAATGAGTCTTTGTATTGCCATTATCGAATTTCTCTGCCATTGGGTGTCTTTGGCGCTGCTCCAGACCTGAGTCGACGGTTGTGGGGAGGTAACCCTGGATGGAGAAGGGAGAAGGGGAGGGGAGAAATAAGGGTAATGGATAGGAGAGGAATGTTAAAGGATCCATCTACACCGCCTCACCATCGCATTCGTCATTATCAAAACATTCGAGTCTGGCTTCCATATTCCCTCATTCAATCTCGGGAGACACTAAGAGGCCTGGCGGGCAAAGCACTCAGGACCACCAAACCAGCAGTGCAACTTAGTCATTCGCTTGTGGGTGTGATTACGTCAGCAACCACGCACTTCAGACAGAATGAGAGAGAGAGAGAGAGAGAGAGAGAGGGGAGGGGGCAGGGGGGGGAGAATCTAACATGTAGCAAGACAGGCAGACAGAGAGCCAAAGCGACATGGAGTGGGTAAAACACTTCCTTCGGGCAGGACGAAAAATTGCAACACAGCACAACATGAGACAGACTGGCGCCTGTGAAGGGACACAAACATTCCATCTCGTGGCTTTCACTGGAGACGCCGCTAAAGAGAGAGAGAGAGAGAGAGAGAGAGAGAGAGAGAGAGAGAGAGAGAGTCTGATATTTACAACAATCCTTCGTAAAGTCACTCAAGGCAAGAATGCTTTCAGTACAGAGAAGGAATGTGGACGTCTTCCAATAATGCCAATTAACTAGACCACCTCATTCCTCCTCCCGCTCCTATGCCTCCTCTCTCTCTCCCTCTCTCTCTCCCATCTATTCTTCTTCTCCCTCTTGTCTTGCCTCCAGCGCCAACAATGCAAGGAAAAAGTATGGATCAAATAACTCCACCAACTTACTGCTCAAGCGAGGAGAGAGAGAGAGAGAGAGAGAGAGAGAGAGAGAGAGAGAGAGAGAGAGAGAGTCCCCTCTGAATATAGGAAGTCCATTATAAAGCTCAAATCCCTGTAACTTTCTTTGTATTTCGTGTTTGTGTATTCAGAGAGAGAGAGAGAGAGAGAGAGAGAGAGAGAGAGAGAGAGAGAGAGAGAGAGAAAGGAAAGTCACAAACATAGAAACACATCCAAATATAGAAAGAGCAAGAACAATAAAAAGGAGAATAATCAGACTCAAAAATAGCCTAGTCCTGCGGGGTAAGTGAAACGCGGGTAGTATTGATCGTAGACTTTCTCACAGCCGACGCATGCATCAGCCGTGGCGTAAGGGGCATTACTCGCATGGGTGTGTCTCCCACGCTGTCAGCCATGAAGACAAACGTGATTCCAAACAATAAATGATAAGCAGAAGAATAATGAGACCTGCTTCTTGTGTTTATGGATGGGGTTCCTCCTCTCTTTACCCATTACCACGTCCTGCTCGACACATATTGATTGTTGAATGAAGTGGAGCGTAAGAGACTAAGGAGAAGGCAGGGAAGTGGAAGGGTAATGGAGAGTGAGGGGAAGAGAAGGGTGTAGAGGAGAGGAGAGGAAATAAAAGTGTGAAGTGAAGGTAAGGATGCAGTTAATTAGGTGATAAATAAAAGCTACACTATATAATATGAAAAAAAGACATGGTAAAGGTTTAGCATTTGGATATTTGCGATAAAAGAGAATGTTTTTATTTTTTCATCTATTCCAGCATTGTTAGGAGAGAAATGTGAAATGGAAAAAATAATGGATCTGTTACATCAAATTATTCAGTTTCCATTTTGTTTAGTCTGAATATAGTTATTACTAAATGGGAACTATGAAAATGATAACAATGTTCCATCGAAACAATGGAATTCATAAATGTGAATTAAATAGATTAATAGTGAGGTAAATATGTAGTTAATTATATTTCATGATCATTATAAAGCATTATGATTGAAACCACAGCAAAAATAGAACGCCAAAGAAAACAAAGAATACTAATTTCTAAATGCTTCTGACACATTTTCCTTACAATAGAAGAAAAAAAGAAAAGTAGGAATATCTATAACTTACATTGATATCGCCGTATCGAACTACGACAAGAATATGATAAATTAAGAAATAAGAATAACATAAATAAGATAACAATATATAATTAGACCATAAAAAGCTTAACATCCCGCCTTCATACGGAAAGAAATGCTAGTTTATTGAGATATGACACGAAAAAGATGTCTTAGTGTAAAACTGACATAAGGAGAGACCAACAATAAAAATGAAAAACAATATAGATAAGTTTTTTTTACTCAGTAGAATATGTAAACCAATACCATAAAAAGGAAAAATGTAAAACAGAACAAGAAAAACACAAAGGGATGATTTAAGTATAAGATAGTAAATGGAACAATGAAAGTGACCCAGGCCTCAAGAAAAAATGAACAAACTAACTCCTTCACGTACATAAAAATAAAACGTAAATGTCTGTACTGAAGAGTGAATCCGAATTCTTACAAAGACTTTTTTTCTTCATGTATCATATGTAAACCAATACCATAAAAAAAAGGAATTGTAGATAAGAATATGAAAAAAACAAAGGGATGATTTAGGTGAAAGATAGTAACGGGAACAATGAAAATGACACAGGTTAAAATGAATAAATAAATAAATAAAAACGTACTCCTTCACGTACATAAAAACAAAACGTGAATGTCTGTACAAAAGAATAAATCCAAATTCTTACAAAGACGTGATCGGTATCGCTGACCCAGAGGCTGACCCAGGATTGGAGCACAGCCAAATGTTTTTTTCTGTACTTTTTTTCTATTTTTCCCTCCCCTTCGCCCCTCTCTCCCTCCCACTCCCACTCCATCTCACCGGTAGGAAAGATAGGCGATACATTGAAGAGCTGATGCACTGTGTTACTTGTGACGAAAAGATGCGAGGGAATTCATTCATCATGTTTACTGAGTTACTTTATTCAAATTTTTATATGGCATCATCATATTGTTTGTCTTTTTCTGGTGTATTATTTTTTGTTTTCTTTTTGTAACATGACATGCTCCTATAGTTTTTCTTTTTCATTTTATTAGTGCATCATGGGGAGTGAGTTGTGTGTTTTTTTTCTTTTTTTATATATGTGTGTGTTAAGCAGATTAATATTCAACTTTTCTCTAAATCCGGTAAGCACTCGCTTTTTGAAATATACATTTTGGTTTTTACTGTTGTCTGTCATGTTAACTCTTTTTTCACCCTCAACAGATTACCATTCTTTTTTGTGTGTGTGTTCATGCTTTAAATAATCGCTTTTTTTCTGTATATGTTTTGGTGTTGGCTTTGTTGATAGGAAAGATTGACGTAAGCGTATCTTTTTATACCCTTTTTGACATGTTTCAGTGTTGGCTCCGTTGGTAGAAAAGATTTATGTATGTCTATGTGTCTTGTGCAGCACTGTATTTCACTCATCTATCAAGCTTTCCATTCAATATAATTCCTAAGTCATTCTTTGTTATCGTTTGCTCTAATTTACACCTTTACGATTATCATTTATCTTTTCAGAATTTTTTGTACATATTCTTTTCTTAAATGTAATTCTTTCACCACTTTTTTATCTCGTAACCCTTCTTTTGTCTCACTTTCCTTTCCCTTCATTTCCTCACTCTTTTGTTCTAACGGGGAAGGTGACAGCGAGTACTGGGTATCCATCACGCTTCCGCCTCCTCAATCTCCTCCTCCTCCTCCTCCTCCTCCTCCTCCTCCTCCTCCTCCTCCTCCTCTTCCTCTTCCTCTTTTTCCTCCCCCTCCTCCCTCTTTCTCCTTTTTCCCCTTTTCTTCTTCCTTTTCCTTCCTCTCTTCGTCCTCGTCCTCTTATCGGAAATGAAATCAGAAGTAGCAGATGGTGGACGTTTCCCTTGCGCTCTCTAATTATAAAGTTGGTGCGGACGGGCGGGGTTGAGACCGGAGGGAACGAGAGAAAGAGAAGGAAAAGTAGGTGATAAGAAGGAAGAGGAAGAGGAGGTGGACGTGTATGTTAAGGAGAGGTGAAGAAAAAAAAATTAGTTACTGTGAATGTGTTTGTGACCTTCATCTCCAAAAACGCGGCTTTCAAATATGTAAAGGAATTGAGTCTATTTTTTTTTTCTGAGTCAATATACTCCTGGTGCAGTCAGTCTAGCTTAACTTGATCCCATCTGAATTTCCCCAGCCATTTTCCACATTTTTATATCGTGTCCTTTCTTCTTCTCCTCGATCCTTTCTTCCCTCAGCGCACTCAACCCGAAATCCTTCCTTACCTCGCACCTTTCCTGTCCAGTCTTTCCCTTCACCTCTCACCGACAGGACTCAGAATTTCGAAAGGAGATGAAGCTTTCCCTTTCCTGTCCTCCTCTCTCGTTCCATGTTCCATTTCTTCTTCTATCCCTCTCCTCCTTTTCCTTCTCTCTCTCTCTCTCTCTCTCTCTCTCTCTCTCTCTTCTCTCTCTCTCTCTCTCCTCTCTCTCTCTTCTCTCTCTCTCTCCTCTCCTCCTCCTCCTCCTCCTCCTCCTCCTCCTCCTTTGTACCTAATAGCTAACTGAATAGAAAATAAAGGCCTTTATTGCTTGAGTGTGTGTGTGTGTGTGTGTGTGTGTGTGTGTGTGTGTGTGTGTGTGTGTGTGTGCGTGCGTGCGTCAGTAATCTTGTTGCTGTTAGTTTCATTCTGTTTTTTTTTTCTTTTCATTATCTTTATCAAATACTTGTCTTAACAAATCCCATTGACAATATAAAAAAAAAAATTTCGAGGCTGATGCAAAAGAAAGAAATGATACACACAGTCATTGAGTATTGGCTGAATGTAAAAAGGAAGACTCAATCATTAAATACCATCGAGATTATAAACACCACGCAAAAGTCATCAACATTTAAGAAACATCCGCCGAGGAGATGAGAGAGGAAGAGAAACGCAGAGAGAGGAAGAGAGAGGAGGCAAACAAGGGCGGGCGAGGGAAAAAGTGGAGGCAGGGTAGGAAATTGTGAGGGATAAGGAGGTCGTTGGTTAAGGAAAGGAGGTTAGCAGACGCCAGGAAAAAGAGGTGTAGAAAACAAGATATGATGAAGTGCAAGTAGAATATTTATGGTTGGAAAGAAAGAAGAAAGTGAACCTACAGAACACGTAAGATGTCCAGGGAGAGAAAGGTTAAAAGAAAAAAAACAGGTTGATCTAGATTAAAATTGAATTAAAACATGTTCAGCGATAGAATTATTTGGTGAAAAGAAAATTGAAAATATATTAAAGTAGAACATTGTAGGCAAGAGAGAGAGAGAGGGGGAGGATGACAACTGAAACATATTGAGTGATAAAATAATGTGATGAATAGAAAATTGAGGTTATAAAAAAGTAAATTGTAAGCAAGAGAGAGAGAGAGAGAGAGAGAGAGAGAGAGAGAGAGAGAGAGAGAGAGAGAGAGAGACATGACAACCAACACTTGTTCGAACTAGTCCGGACTCTCACAACTCGTAGTCAACTATTTTCATCAGGTGCGCTCGGAGGAAATTCCTGCAGGAGAGAGAAGTCTGACCGCATCATGCCGGGTCTGAAATGTGTGGAGGGAAGAGTGGAGGTAAACTTGCAGGAGGAGGAGGGGGAGGAGGAGGAGGGGGAAGAGAGAGAGGAGTAGGGGGAGAGTGGATCAGCAGCAGGAACAGGAAGAGGAGTTTGGGTGGTCGCTTCTGAGGAGGTGGAGGGAGAGAAGAAGTGGAATCACGAATATTGGGGAAAGCAATTGAAAGCAGTTCAGATTGCATGAAGATCTTGAATGAATGAATTTGAAACTGAAATTAAGGAAGATGCGTCGTAGGAAGGCGAGTTATTACTTTTCTTTTTAATCATCTTTCTTTTCTTCTCTCACAGTTTTATTTTAGTATCATTCTCTATATCATTAATGTACATCATAATGGATTATTTTTATATGTAAGAAGGACACAACCAAGGGTAAAACAAAGTGTTGTTACAAAAGGTCCACTGAGGTACTGGTTCTTGAAAAAAAGACGTTGAATAAGATTTTTCTTAATTTGTTTAGATTTTCTACTTTTATTATTTTCAATGAAGAGGAATTTAAGTCAGTTCATTGTTATTTAACCTTTATTTCAGATTCACCGTTTTATTTTCAAGATTTCCTTTTCACTTTATGTATTTAATTTGAAGTTACAATGAAGACCTTCATTATCTTTATGAATGAGTTTATAGTTTTATGGAAGCCTTATGCTCTTTTCTTTCTCACGTCTTTCTTCTTCATATTTCAAAGTATTTCTCCTCATTGTGTATATTTTCTCTTCTTTTAAAACTCCACTAATCTCTTCATCTCTTTGTTGTTTATTTTTCACTCCATTCATTCGTTTCCTCCTTTCCATTTCCTTTCATGGGCATCATTTGGTTTTTATTTCCCTCTTTATAAGTCTAATCTTTATCATTCCATTCTCCGCCAGGCATTATTTCATTCACATCACATCGTTTTATTTCTTTTGCTTCGCCTTCTGCTCTTCCTTCCTTTCCCTATTTCTTTTATTCTTTTTTTTCTTTTCTTTCATTTCATTTTTTACTAATTCATTCTTGCATTTATTTTTTCCATATTAGTCTCCTTTTTTGTATATCCCTGTTTTATATATTTATTTATTTTTTTACTTTCATTACCACTTTTTTTATTTACTCAGTTGAATTTTTTTTATAATTTTTGTTCATACACTGCCCTCACACATTGTTCATTATCTTTCGTCTATTCTCATTCTACCATTCTTCGTTGTAGTTTTTCTTTATTTTTTCTTCATAACTTATCTTTTTTTTATTTCATCAGTTTTTTACTATATATTTTTTCTTTTTTTTTTTTCTTTTTTTATTCCTTCTTTATTTATTCCATTTATGTCCCTTATTAAGCTCTTCCTCCTCCTCCTCCTCCTCCTCCTCCTCCTCCTCCTCCTCCTCCTCCTCCTCCTCCTTCTCCTCCTCCTTCTCTTCATTGCCAAACACATCAAGGAGGCGTCAAAAGCATTGGCGATATTTTCCCCTTGCTAAGAAGGGAGAAGAAGAGAGGAAGAGTGGAAGGGAGAGAAGAAAAAGAAGGAAGAAGGGAAGTGGGTGAGCCTTCTCCAAACACCCCTTTCCTTCTCCTCTTCCATAATAGCTCCATTTATTTTGTTTGGTATTTTTTGTAGTATCTTCTTCCTCTTTCTCTTCCTCTCCTTCGTCTCTTTCCTCTTCGTCCTCACTCATCTCGTCTCCTTTTTGTTATTGACTATGTAATTTTTTTGTACTATGACTTTTTTTTTTCTTGAGTGGTGTTCGTTTTATGTCGCGTTATCTATGTTATTCTTATCCTCAGTTTCTTTGTTTATTGCTTCTTTCTCTAACTCTGTTTCTTATCCTCTCTTATTCGTGGCCCTTCTACTGATCTTCTTCTTCTTCCTCTTCTTCCTCCTCCTCTTCCTCTTCTTCCTCGACCCAGTGACCGAGACCTTCACTTAATCACCTCTCCTCCACCTAACAGACTTCAAGGTCTCTCTCTCTCTCTCTCTCTCTCTCTCTCTCTCTCTCTCTCTCTCTCTCTCTCTCTCTCTCTCTCTCTCTCTCTCTCTCTCTCTCTCTCAACAAGTCGAAATCTAGAGCTAAACGTGGCGCTCTTCCTTCCCCTCCTTTCCCGCTAATCCCTCGGGACCTTCCTTCCTCTTGCATTGCCTCTCACCCCGTTTCTCCCTCTCTTCTCACCCGCTGCCCTCTCCCTCTCCTACGCGGGCTGCTAAACGCCACTATGAGCTGCTGCAAATCAAGTAGAGACATTCCAGAGGCGCGAGTAAGAAGATTTTCGCCCCGCAGTGTTTGTTTCCCTCAGATTCCTCGTCCAACAAGGGAAGGCATCGATTTCGGCAGCGTTCAGTCAAAACCTCGTTGGGGGAATTCGCTATCTCGGGGTTCTCTCGGTATTGTCGTTTTCAGTCGCCTTAGGATCAGAGTAAGTTAAAGGGAGTTCAAGGGAGTTAAGAATGAGAGAAGGAGGAGGAGGTGTAGGAGAGGAGGAGTAGGTGCGTATGAGGAAATGCCTGTCTTGTTATTCGTTGTTATATTCTGTGATTTTGTGCTTTATGTTGTGTTTTTTTATCATTCTCGTCCACTATGTAGGGTTTTGGTGATATACGTTTGAATTTGTTTGTCGTATGTCTTTAGAAGAGGGAAAGTAAATGTTCGTACAATGGTGTGGCTTTGAATATGTTATCATTAGAAGATTATTTAGTGTTATTTCAGAATTGGTGTATTGAGTATGATCTAATGTTATTTTTCTTCTTTATCTCATTGCCTTGACTCGGATTAGAAGAGTGTGTGGGGAGTGGGGGTGGGGGGGAGCTTGATGGAGGGAGGAGGGAGGACTGAACAAAGAAGTCATAAATTGTCATTATTACGTAAACATGATATTTCTTTATTTTTTCGAGGAGGAGAACGAATTGCTATTGCTCCCACGAGTGCATAGAATGACAAGTTGTTCTTATATTTCAAGAAGGGAAAGAAAAATGGTATTGCTCCTTAAGTAGAGAGAATAAATTTTAGTAATATATACAATTTTCTATAAACAGTATAACATCAATCACTTATGGAACAGTACAAGTTGGAAAAAAAATAGAAGTAAGGATTAATTAATCGCCAGTGAATCTAATGTATATACACGCATTTTTTCTAGTAATTTTTCTTAATATGTATATCTAAAACACACGATTTTTTTTAGAGGATATAATATTGTATGTGTGAAATTCTCTATCGCCGAGAACCTTATTCCACATTGTTTTTAGATATCATAAACTTATTTTGCATCTGCGAATTAATATCCGGCATCATTAATCATATTGTCACCTCGAACTGTTTAGGATAAATGTGAGGATTTCCTTTTCATCGTCTTTGCTATTTCAGATGCCTTTCCAATTACTACTTAATTGAAATCGTGAAAGGGAATGTTAATGGAGGTGATCCTTAAATGGAGAATGGAATTGTTGAATGAGTGATAATGAATTTGTATCCTGCACTTCTTTTTTCTTCTTTTTTCCTCTTCTTGTTCTTCTTATCTCCTGGCGGTGATGGTGCTGGTGCTGGTGTGTCCGCTGCTCACGAGGGGAGGAGGGCAGGAAGAAATAACAAGTTTGTGGAAGAAGTTAGGAAAAAGTGAAAACTTAAGAAGAAAATAATTTGACCTGACCTGATATGACTTCCCTCCGCGCGCTTCTGAACTGACTCCAGCAGACACTTACCTGAAAGAAAGGAAAGCAAGAACAGAGTTAGGGGTGTATAGCGTCTGGCGTGTTAATGTTGTTTGAGTGGTTCCGTTGAAGCTGTTCTTGTATCATGGTAAACGTTATTAGTAATTTTGTTTAGAGAGAGAATCATCTGTTAGTTTATCTTTACTATTTTTCACATTTATATTTTGTTTGTTGTGGTGATAATGCAATGATAGCATGAACATTGTGGTGGCAATTGGGAAATGTACAGCATAGAATTATGTATAAAATGGGAAGGAGAAAGGGAGGACAAAATCCATTACATTTAAGTACAAAGAGACTTAGTATATAAAAAAGTTAACTTGTACTTACTGTTCTTTATGTCCTCTTCCCCGTGCCACGTAGAGGTCTTATAGTTAAAGTTTCTCCATACTGTTTAAGAAGGAATGTTTCTGAGCTTCCCTTGGTATGGTATGCGTACAGTACTAACTAATGACAATAACAATAACATTATATGACATTCACTTGTGACGGAGGCATCAATCATTTCTCGTAATGTGGAAATGCTGTGGACATCACTGAATGTCTATTGTGACTGTAGCTGGATTGTCATTGCTCTGTGAGTGTGCTATGATATGTGGTGTACAGTAATGTTTGCTGTGGCTGTGATGCGTGATGGCGGTGTGTCCCTCAAAAACTCTCACAATACTTGTCATTCCACTGCCGCACCTGAAGTTTTATCTCGAACACGTTTTTTTTTTTTTTTTTCGCCCAGTGTCTTTCACCACGTCCTGCATTGCATTGTGTAATGGTCCCTGTGTTGTGATGAACACAATGGTGTGATTATGCAAGCGGTGAGGAATTCAGAACAAGCAAGCAAAAAAGACAAAGACTGTAATGTTGAAATGATATACAACATTGTGTTTTGTTTATTGAAAGAGTGATATCGTTTCAAAACTTTTAGAAATAGTATTAGCGATCTCATTAATAATATGAAATAATTAGATAGATAATGACGATAATAATAATAATAATAATAATAATAATAATAATAATAATAATAATAATAATAATAATGACAATAATGCCAATGATAACAAGGGTCAACCACATTTCACATAAATTATTGAAATAAGCAGGGTTCCTTATTACTTCATTTAAAAATAGCAATGGTCTACAATGCCTTTTTTATCTCGCAGATCTTCCTTTGAGGTATGATTTAGGTTTCTCTTAGGTCTTCTCGGAGAATAATTTGACATTTGCTTGCCTTTGAAACTCACCGATAAAACTTATTCTTTTGGAATCGTAAATGTAGGCGAGTTTCCTCAGTTGGCGGTGCTCCTGTCACTGAGCCGCAGTTTTCCCGGGTGTTGATTCAGAGCTCTCAGGATATTTTGATAAACTTTCCAGCGGTAGTCAAACACTTTGCCCTTCCTCGCGTGATTGTCGACCTGTGTGTCTGTCTGACTGTCAGTGTGTCTTGCCTTTTGTCTCTTTGTCTCCTTGTTTATATCTCTTCGTCTTATTTATCTGCCAATGTCACTAATGCTTCGTCTGTCTTGTTGGATTTATGTCTGCCTATCTGTGTACCAGTTTCCGTCTTTTATCAGTTTATTGGTATGTATGTATGTTTGCATGAGTCTCTTCTCATCTCTCTCATTTTTTTTCGCCACCCTCCTTCCTCCTTCCCTCTCTCCCCATTTATCGTCCCTCAGTCCCTCTCACTTTCTTTTTAATCGGGATCCCCAACCAAAATTGTCAAACGGGAACCTCCAACGAGAAGCATTATCTGTCACAGCTCCCCTCTACTCCCCTCTTGGCCTCCCACACGTGGACAAAACGCACACCACATACTAATCCAATATGACGAGCGCTGGCCAGTACCCGCCCACCGCTACATCACCACCAACA
>CM035193.1:13640091-13650155 GCA_020233015.1 Callinectes sapidus
GAGAGAGAGAGAGAGAGAGAGAGAGACGACTATTCCTCCGCATCGCCACAAATCTTAAATTCTCTCAAGAAACTGCATTGGATAAAAAGCAATTAAAACTCCATTAAGAAGAGTGTTACTCTTGAATATTTAATCCTCTCTCTCTCTCTCTCTCTCTCTCTCTCTCTCTCTCTCTCTCTCTCTCTCTCTCTCTCTCTCTCTCTCTCTCTCTCTCTCAGTACAAAAACAAAAAACATCAGGGAAGTTTTCTACATGAGAGAGAGAATAAGATAAAAATGTAACAAACCCCATGAATAGATAAAGGAGAAAACGAGGTTACTTGACAACGACCTGTCTTTCCTTTTCTCCTCCATTCGCTTCTTTTCTCCACCTTGTGTCCTCCTCCTCCTCCTCCTCCTCCTCCTCCTCCTCAGTCACGTGACTCTGGGCTTTAAATCAAGACGCGTCCTTCGCATTATGGGACGGAATGGTTCTATTACACGGAGCTGGGACGGGAAGAAATGCGGTGATGGGCCTTTTGACGCGGGTTGACGGGATGGGGACTGAGAGAGTGAGCGAGGAGGACAGGGAAGGTGAGAGAGGGGACGGAGGAGAAGCGAGTAGGTGATAAGCGTAAAGGAGAAAGGACGATAAGAAGGAGAAAAGTTGAAGGTTTCTTTCTCTCTTTCTCCTCTTTGTTTCGTGTTGTTTTTGTGTTGTTTTCTTGAATGTTTTGGGTTCTTGTTACTTTGAGAGTTAGAGAGAAAAATAAACAAGAAGAGGAAAACAGAAGAAAAGGAGACATATAGAGATTAGAAAACAAGAAATAGGTAGAAAAACTAGAAAAAAATGACAGAAAAAGATTCCCATACTCTCCCTTTGAAAGCAGAACAACAGGAAACATGTAAAGATTTGAAAACAGGGAAATAGAAACAGAAAAATAGGTAACAGTAACAGAAATAGACTAATTTTGAAAATAGAAGAACAAGAAACATGTAAAGATTTGAAAATAGAGAAATAAAAACAGAAAAATTAAGAAAAAATAACGGAAATAGACTCTCTTTGAAAACAGAACAAGAAATATGTGGAAAATTTGAAAACAGGGAAATAGAAACAGAAATATAGGAAGCAGTAACAAAAATAGACTCCCTATTAAAACAGAAATAAAGAAAAAGTGTAAAAATTTAAATAAAACAGGGAAATAGGAAAAGGAAACCAGGAAACTAACAGAAACAGACCCTTTCCCTCTCTTTTTCCCCCTATCTCTCTCTCTCTCTACATCTCTCTCACTCGTATTCCTTAACCACATAACAACCCGCCTCCAATTAACCTTCACAGCGGCCTACTCTCGTGACGGTAATTTGAGCGCAACACAAACGCCACGAAGCTAAAAGGAATCCCAGCATCACCCCGGCAAAGGCACAGAAGGGAAGAAGACCCACCGCTAACGATAATTTCTCTCCCAATTGACACGTTGACGCCTTTTGAGGGAGAAATATCGTCGTGGTAATTTACGAGGGTGATTTTTACGAGAAGCCCCTTTGAGAGTGTGATCTTCAGCTACGGGTGAGTTACGTTCCGGCCCTGGTTAGTGAAGGAAAGATGATCTCGTGATGGCTGCTTGAGAGATTACTTTCTGACACGGCCTTAATCTTGTCTCCCTGTTGAGTGATCGGGGTAGAGTCATTGTGGGGGGGTTGATGGGAGGTGATTTGAGGATTGTGTGTGTGTAGGGGTGTTGGAGAAGCGTAGACAGGTGGGTGGAAGGAAGGGATATAAGAGTCTAAGAGAAAGTAGTGTTACGGGTCTGGACTAGCTTCTGAGAGAGAGAGAGAGAGAGAGAGAGAGAGAGAGAGAGAGAGAGAGAGAGAGAGAGAGAGAGAGAGAGAGAGAGAGAGAATGAGTGAGTGAGTGAATTAAGAAACATCTTAAATGGTCTTATCCTTAAAACATTTTCGGAGGATAAAACTTAAGAAAAGAAGTAGGCACTTGACATCAAAGGAAAAAATGTGTGTGTGTGTGAAAAAATGTGTGTGTGTGTGTGTGTGTGTGTGTGTGCGCGTATTCAGTGTATGTACCATTGTTCATTCTTGTGTACAGTTGATGAGGAGCGTATTCTAATCTCAAAGGGATAAAAAATACATTTTTCATCTAGTCTGTTACCTTTGATGGTCATTACAAAAGCTATCTTTTCTTATCTAATCTAAACCCTTTGATGATTGTTATAAGAGACGCAATTAAAGAGAGAGAGAGAGAGAGAGAGAGAGAGAGAGAGAGAGAGAGAGAGAGAGAGAGAGAGAGAGAGAGAAAAGAATATTCACTACTCCACTACAGATGTATAGAATGGAAGTACAATTATTCCCCATAAAAAGAGAGAGAGAGAGAACTCATCACCATCATAACTCGTAATCATTCCCATTGTATACGAGATGGGAGGCAGCAGGGTTATGCGAGGCACGCGTGGGGGATGACTGATGGAGGCCAGGACGAGTGAAAGCAACTTTGTGGATGCTTATTGGTGGCTTTGAACTACGGGTGACATTTTGCTTCGTTCCCGTCCCTCTGAAAAATGAGTGTGGTGACCCAAAATTCGTGCGTCACGTGAGGAATACTTGAAAATACTTCGGGAATATTTCATGTGTGTTTGTTTTCCTGTCCTACACGTCACCATGAATGTTTTCCTTTGTTGTTTTCCGTGTGAGTGAAGGTTTGATGTTGTGTTTTGCAGGTTGTGTTGTTATGATGCCGTGAATGTTCTTTTCTTCTCCATCTTTCGCATTTATTTTCCTTCAGCGTTGTAGTTTTTTTTTCATTTCATCTCTGCTCTACTCCATTTGTCACGTTCTAGTCTTTTCTTCCTTTCATTATCGCTCTAACTGTTATCTTTTATCATCCACAGATTGGTGCTTCGTCAAGCTTCTGAAGACTAAGTGCAGGTCTGAATAAAAGAAAATGGAGAACAAGTAAAGCTGGCAGTGTGGTACGTTCTGTTGGATAAAAATATATAACAAAAAGTCAGCACTTCAGCACTCAGCACTGTTGTGGCGTTGACAGAGAGGAAACTGGAGAAAGTGATGCGTGGTAGTGAAATTGACCTTGTATGACTGGAGACTAAGTGTTGTTGTTCTTGTGCAATCTGATCCGAAGTGTTGTTTGTGCGCGGTTACAGTGAAAGTGTTATTCTCTTTGTGTACTCGAAATCTGACGATACGCGAACGAAGGAAGATGAGAGACGTCACCAGCGAGTTGAGTAAGTACTATTCTGTTCCTCTATCTTCTTTTTACTTTTAATTCTATCTATCTTTTCTATATATACAATTATTTATTTATGTATTTATCAATTAATTAACTGATTCTATTTATCTGGTGTGTGTGTGTGTGTGTGTGTGTGTGTGTGTGTGTGTGTGTGTGTGTATGTGTTAATGGGTAACTGCATGTATCTATTATTCAATACTCTCAATTTATAGAGATTAAGAATTTTAATGTCAGTTTGATAACGGCACATCACTAGTTAATTTTCTATGACAGAAATGATTACCAATTGCTTCCTGGTTTGTGTGTGCGTGTGTGTGTGTGTGTGTGTGTGTGTGTGTGTGTGTGTGTGTGTGTGTGTGTGTGTGTGCGCGTGTGTGTGTGTAAACGTACAATGTGAGTGCCATTTTCTTTTTCTTTTATATTACCAAGGTTTTCAAAGCCAAATGAAGTACTCACGTGAGCATAAACACTTTGCATACATCTTTCGTTGCGGCGATCGCGATTACTAAAATAAAATACTTACTTTCATTTCACATAAGAGATAAATATTCTTTGGGAGACGCAAGAGGAAAGGGTTACAATTACATCAGGAGAAAGGAAGATGTACTTTTTTCCTCCTCCTCCTCCTCCTCCTCCTCCTCCTCCTCCTCCTCCTCCTCCTCCTCCTCTCCCTTCCTCTCGTGCCTCCTTCCTTCCTGAGCTGTTAGTCACGTAATCTTCAAACAACATAAATAGGAAGAAGTAAATGTAATTTCCTCAGAAGGAGAATTGTGTAATTTTATTTTTAGCTATTCGAGAGAGAGAGAGAGAGAGAGAGAGAGAGAGAGAGAGAGAGAGAGAGAGAGAGAGAGAGAGAGAGAGAGAGAGAGAGAGAGAATAAAGAACTTCACATAACACTTCTTCCTTTCATCAGCACATCAGTCACAATCATGCGCAACAACAACAACAACAAATAACCATCCCTATTTTTCCCTCCCTCTACCCGTATACACCCCGAAAAAAAAAAACACATGAATAAACAAAAATAATAAAAAAATAAAACAGAAAAACAACCCTATACATACTCACACAATTACGTCTTCAAACCCCCCACCAAAAAAGAGAAGGAAAAAAAAAAACAGGAAAACACGATCAAGCTCAGGTGTACAAGGACGTCTGGCAACAATGCGACGCTTCCCTGAGATTCACAAATACTGGGAAGGGACCTGTTTTGGCGCCATCTAGGTAGTGGAAGCGTAAACACAGGGCGTGGAAGACGGGGCAAGGCCAAGTTTATTGATGCAACAGACGGTACCAATGGCCTTGTGAAGCCAGGAGGAGGAGGAGGAGGAGGAAAAGAAGCAAGAGCACAAGAGGAAAGAAAGGTAAGAGTGAGGACGTGAAGGAGAGAGGTTAAGAGAAGAGAAGAAAATGAGAATGAGAAAGGTAGGGAGAATAGAGAGGGACATGCTCTGTGAAAAGGAGAGTTGCGAAAGAGGTAGAAGAAAGGAAGAATAGGAGGAGGAGGAGGAGGAGGAGGAGTAGAAATAGCAGGAAATGTGGAGAAATCTAAGGAGAAAGGAAAAGAAAGTGAACAACAGAGGAAAGGAAAGAATAAAGAGAATATGGACCACGAAAATAGGACAACAAAAGCGTAACAAGGAAATGTCCAACATTTTTATTCTTATTGCTGTTGTAATTATTGTCATATATTATTATTATTATTATTATTATTATTATTATTATTATTATTATTATTATTATTATTATTATTATTACTATTATCATTATTGTTATCATTATTTTTATCATTAATAATATTATTATTACTATTCTTGTTGTTATTTGTTAACATTGTTGTTGCTACTGCTGTTGTTGTTTTTGTTTTTTGCTTTTCTTATTTTTTTATTTATTCATATTTATCATTATTAGTATTAATATTAGTGTTAGTAATGATAATAATAATATTCTTACTCATGTTACTTTGCCCTTGTATTCATTATTGTTCTTCAAATATAGATAAAAACACAACCTTTAAGCTGTTAAATGTGAACACACTGCTACTTCCCAGAGAGAGAGAGAGAGAGAGAGAGAGAGAGAGAGAGAGAGAGAGAGAGAGAGAGAGAGAGAGAGAGAGAGAGAATACACGTCACCTCCTTTGCCTCTCTTCACTGCCACTGGAGGAAAAAATTGGACATAACTTTATTTATCTACTTATTTAAAGAAGCGACGTACACACACACACACACACACACACACACACACACACACACACACACACACACACACACACACACACATTCTTACAACAACTTTCCTATTTCATTAAGTAGCAATGGTATGTAGAGAATGCAGTGGCAGTGTTTACCTTTTTCCTCTGTATATTTGAGTGTGTTTGTTGTGTTTAGAAGCGTGGAAATAAACAGCTGATGACGTTACGATACATCTGCATGGCGCTTGTTTATTTGATGGGAATATTTCCATGTGTTTTTATGGCGACAAACGCTTACGTGTTATTTCGCTCCCTTGTTTACAGATGCGTTCATTCGTCGTCGTTTGTTTACTCTGATTACACGTGCTACCTCACCGCCATCGCCCGCCGTGATGATAACAATAAGTGATAACGATGATAATAAAGACAGCGGTAACTAAAATAAATATGCACTCATTATCACGGTGAATGGCATTTTTTAATCGAGTTTATTCATTGGACATTTCCATTTCATCCATGACATGTACTCATCACTATTGTTTTCCTCGTTTTTCTTGTTTGTTTATTGTTTATTTGACTTTCCACGTTTATTTTTTGGATATTTTGTCTTAATATTAGAATTAATTTGTTTTGTCAGATCAATCTTTAAATGTTATGTAATATCACAGGTGCGAAAATCGTTTGCGTAAGAGAGAGAGAGAGAGAGAGAGAGAGAGAGAGAGAGAGAGAGAGAGAGAGAGAGAGAGAGAGAGAGAGAGAGAGAGATGCAACTACCTCACACAGAAATTGCAATAAAATCTTAAACAGGAAATGAGATCTGTTGGATTTTATGTGCATTGAAATTAAGTTCACGTTGGTCAGTACCTTTTTTCTTTTCCACCACGCGACGCTCAAGTGAAAAAAGAAATAATGGAAAAGAGTTGCGAAAAAAAAAAAAAAATGCACACACCTGATGTATTTTTGTGACGCTGGGAACATCATAATCTTTTCGCAAATTGGGGAGAGAAAAAGAAATAAAGAATGATGCAAAAAAAATAAAAAATAAAAAATAGCAGAATTTCGTCCACTCTTTCTTTCATATTCATTCTCCCATAACAAGTGAGATAGTCAAATAAATACATAAAAAAAGATAATGTTTCGTCTCATTGCAATCTACATTAACTTCCCGCAGATAAATCCGAGTGAAGGGTAGTTAGTCGTTTCCCACCTTTTCCACGTAGTAGTTAGTGCAATGAAAGCCATGAGAGGAGAAAAACTTGTTAAATAGTGAGGGAAAGTGAGAGGATTGTGGAAGGAAAAGGGAAGCGAGCGCAGGATGGATGGATATTGCTGAAGATTGTAACGATGTGAATATTTGTTTTAGAGTTCTATATAAGTTTTTGGTTGAGTTGTTGTTGTTGTTATGTATTTATTGTTTTTTGTTTTTTTATTCATTTGTTTATTTGTTTACCTTGTATTTCCAGAGCGCATTTTTGTTTTAGCTGTTTTCGAGAAAATATTTACAAACCGTGTGTATTTGTGAGAGAGAGAGAGAGAGAGAGAGAGAGAGAGAGAGAGAGAGAGAGAGAGAGAGAGAGAGAGAGAGAGAGAGAGCGTTCATGCATGTAAGCAGTGTTTCCAGGCCCACATTAACTCACCAGATTATGGGTATTTATAACAAAACGAGTGTTCAGTATATCGAAATGGTTTACGTTCAAAGTTACTTAACGATGTCATTATCGAGCGTCGTGTTTCACCGTAACTGACTTGCTGGAATTAGTTCAACTACTGTATTCAAATTTACATCGCTGCACCTGAGCTAATGACGGTGCTGCTGATTAATATTCAGGTCATGATTTCCAAATACTTGCACCTGAACATAATTATGGGAAGAGAAACCATATCCACCACCTGTAAATTGTTTGTCTGTCACCTGTATATGCCTCGATATGCTGCTTTAATATTCTAATGCAGGAGAGTATTATAAAGATGACAGTGGAAGGAAATCACTTTTGGCCTTTAATCTATTGCGAAATATTCTTAATCATTTCATTATATAAGATTTAATGTTTCAATTCCGTCGCAAATAATTATGCATTTCCTAATTGAATCAGATTTCTCTAAAATATTAATTCTTTTCTTTTGATATACATTTACTAATAATAATTTCTAGGGCCACCATGTGCTCGGATGCATGCAGGGACAAAAGGCAAAGAAACACCAGACCCCTTCTTTTAAGACCAAAAAATTCGTCTTCCCGCCCCAAGCCCCGGCCTGAGTTTCGGCCAGTAGGGATCTTCCGCCTCCACTGATTCCTCACGTGTGTTGTCTCCCGGAATCCCCACTAATTCCCTTTTGATAAATCCACCCCTGACGAGGGATTACCTGCGGAGACAAGAGTAATGAGTTTCTGCCGTGGGACTGCCATTTCTGGGAGGTGGAAGAATTGGAGTAGGAAAGTGGGGGGAAAATTGAATAGCAAGGGAGGGAGGGAAGGAAAGAAAGAGAGAGAGAGAGATACCCAAAGAAATGTGGTGTGTGTGTGTGTGTGTGTGGATGGTAGGAGCAAATAGGGAAAAGGAAAGTAAGGAAGGGTATATAAGGGTATAAATAGGATTGTCTGTAACGTAAATCCGAATAGGAAATAGATAATTATAAAAAGAAAATCAACGCAAAGAGAGAAGGAGATGTTAAAATGTTGGGCACAGAAGGAGTGAAATGGAAGAAACTACGAAAGATACGAAAGTAGAGAAGAGTATAAATAATTAGAAAAGAGTTATGGGAAGAAAGGAATTCGCAAAGGTAGGACTAGGAGCGTCTGGTTGAGAGGAAAGGAGAACAAGCAGAAAAAGTGTGCGGGGGTGGAAGTGTATAGGATAGGAAGAAAGGGGAGAGAGAGGGATGGGGGAAAAAAGAGAGAGGGGGGAAGAGAGAGAGAGAGAGAGAGAGAGAGAGAGAGAGAGAGAGAGAGAGAGAGAGAGAGAGAGAGAGAGAGAGCCAGGATCAGCTTTAAGTTCCCAGGAAGGAGTGGAGCTGGTGGTCATGGTGGTGGTGGTGGTGGTGGTGGTGGTGGTGCCAGGTCACATCGATAATTCTAGTGACCTAAAAGTTGTTCTGTAGGTCAGAAGTCCTTCGTGACGCGTGTTTGTCCTTCACCACTTACTTGTCCTCCTCTCCTGACCTGCATGACTGGACCCGCTTCATTCAGTGGGCACAAAGTTAAGGTTAAGGTGAATCAGGTAGAAAGGATTAAGTTACGGTACTTGTGGTGACATCAACGTGTATTTGTGTGTTTGTCCGTCATCACCTTGTCTCTATTTCTTGATCCGTATCATTGTATCTGTAACACGTTCATTTAGTGAGGAAAAGAGTTACTTAAGATCGACTTCGTTTCAAAGAACTAGATTAAGCTCTGTTACTTTAAATCTTTATGGTTTGGTGTGTGTATGGGACTGGAAATTTAGTTGGCTTTTTTATTGCCTTTTATTTATTTTTCTACGTAAATCAGCTTCTCTCTTTTATATGGAAAATAATGTATGATATTGAAAGTTACCAATAGTTTGATTTGGAGAGCTGGAATTTTTTTACGTAGAATAAGTGTGTAGGGTCAAGTGAGGTGAAGGTTACGTGGTTCTGCGTCTCTGAGAATTGTTATTGGGGGACCTGAGACTGTCCTCCTTCATTCAGAGATGCCAAAGTTGCGTCAAGTTAAGCCAGGTAAGAAGGGCTATGTTAGTTAAAGTTTACCTGGCCTTATGTATCTTATTATCTTACTGGAGGTCGTGTGTCATGAGGTGGGCCGGGAAGTTTGCAAGTCACCAGGTGTGCTAAGCTTAGGGCATAAATACAGACAGCAAATACTGATAATATGAAATGTGAGTGGCGCGTCAGGGGAAGGAGAGGCACCACCGGGAAGGTAAATTTACAAATGTATGCGTGTGTGTGTTCCAGATTTTCGATGTAAATTCCAGTGAGGAATCTGAACAGGGACGAAAATCGGGCGTCGTAAAACACAGGGAAATTCGAGAGAGGGAAAACGTGAAGGCGGAAAAAGTGAAATTCATGGAAAATGTTGTACTGCGTTGCTTGTAGTGAAATAATATATAAAAATTCTGCAAAATAATTCATACGCAAGATTCAGGAAGGGTTTCTGTTATCTGCTGGCCGGGAAAGAATGACATAAATATACAGTGAAGGCTTCAACTCTAGAGATTGTAGAAAACTTTTAGAAAATACTTTATCGTAGTAGAGTCATTTACCTCCCATCATTCTCTCTCCACTCTCCTCTTCTCCTTTCACTTCCTTTCTATCCTCCTCCTCTTCCTCCTTCTCCTCCTCCGTCATTACTTCCACCATCAGCTCCTCTCTACCCTCTGGACTGCTTCCAAGTATTCACTCAAACACGTTTTATGTAATATTGCTGTAACATAAAGCGAGATTCTGTTCATTTGTAAGAGGGTACAGGCTTCCCTCCCCCGCTTCTCCCCTTCTCTGGTTTCTTATTTTCCTATATTAGGGAAGGGATTGTGGGTGGCATCACAGAGAAGCCTTATAGTGTGTTGTTTTTATATTGTACATTGTGTAAAGAAATGGTTATGCTACTATGATATGGTCTCTCTCTCTCTCTCTCTCTCTCTCTCTCTCTCTCTCTCTCTCTCTC
>CM035193.1:13667419-13669919 GCA_020233015.1 Callinectes sapidus
AGAGAAAGGTATGAGTGATTGAGAGTACTTTTTAACTTTTTCATTAGAGAGGTGAACAGAATAGGAGTGAGAGGAGAAAGTCTTGTGCACCGAGACCACAGAAAGGGTGGAGGCATATAGTAAGTAGAAAGCAGTTAGCATGAAAAAGGCCGTGGCAATTAGCAAAACATGCACCATTCCAACGGTGAGAAAGAGGCTAAAGACAGTCAGAATATGGGAATTGATAAGACGAAACGCTTATCATATACTGTTACAAAATAAAAATCTAATACTACATTACAAAAAACAGTAACAAACGAATGATTTAATAACCTGACTTGTAGCAACCACCGCGAACAGACGGCACGTAATGCTTCCACACCTTAGGCAGTGAAAGGACAGGTGATCTCATATACAATTTCCTCTTCTTTCAGGCGTGGCAGGCGAGGACGGAGCTGACCAGTCTTATCACCCGCACGTCCTCCTCGGCGGCTCCAGGGAGGGCGCAGAGGCGTGGCTATTAAGATTACGTCTCGTAGGTGCAATGTGGGACGGTCTGCCCTCCGCTCATCCATCACGGCGGTGTCTGTGAGGCGCTGAGTGTATGAGCTGAGCCAGGAAGTGTGCCAGTATCTATTAAGACGGTGACAGAATTTTCCGTTAAGAATTCGTGTAACAGTCTGAGTGGAAGTGGCTTGTGAGTATCTATGTAAACTTAGAGGAACGCTGTGCTGTTTTTGTAAAGCTCCACAAGAGAGGTTTTCTTGGTTATCACGTGAATGACTTAAAAAAAATTGTCGTCTTGTTAAGTGATTTTATTGTTGGCGTTGATTCAATTCCACGTGTAATTCAGAAAACAAAAATCTTCCTTAAAGAAAACTGAAATTTATTACAAACTCAAAGACAACAATCCTGAACTTTAAATCCATAATTACATACAAAGAGAGAAACGAATTAAATACACATACCAAAAATTTAAACCAAAGTATAAAAAACTACCGTTAAAAATCAGAAAGAAGCAGCGGCTAGCTAAATTTCAGTACGCTACAAGTAAGATGAAGTCAGTGACAGAGGAAAGCTTTAAGAACAGGGAAGTCTGATGGTCGGCTGGCGTGAAGGTGGGGGTGTGTGTGAGTGGCCGTGGCGGGGCGAGCGCTAAGCAGATCTGGGGCCGAGGGTTGTGGAACACGCCCGGCAGGGAATAAAGAGGGAGTTTGTCAATAGGAGTAAGCCTCTTTCGGGAGTAGTGTGCAGGGAGGGGCTGGGGAAGGAAGGGCTATTGACAGTGACCGCCAAGACGACCAGGACGACACATGAGACCAAGGAAACGACCCTCACTTCACCGGTGCATGACAGGTAAATCAGTGACCTTGCCATGACAGAAAAATAAAGGAAAATAATAATAAAAAACACGTATATTTCTAATCATAACCAGAACCCGTATCGCAAGAACATTCAGCACAGTGTCGTTTTGCAGTGATCATCGGAAACACTTTTTTTACAGTTTTTATTCAACTAGGAAGCCTCAGGAGCGATTAAGCAGCTGCGTTGTGACTTACGAGGGCAAGTGGTGCGTGTGGTGAGTGATGAGAGACTCCCAGTGGTGCGGGAGGTAGAAAAGTAACACGTGTTGATAGTCCAGGCCAGACAGTGACAAGGAGTGTGAACAATGATGGAGCGAAAGCACAGCAAGACGTGTGCGGCGCTGGTGTTGCTGCTGGCACTCATTCTGACGCTAGGAGGACCGAACTCAGCATATGGCAAGGGTGAGTATGCGGTGCTGGTGTTGTTCTTAAGGTATGCATATTTTTTTGCTTGGTCTCTCTGTTTCTCTTTCATCATGTGATCTTTCGCTTTCTGCTCCATCCTGCTGTGTCCGTGAGTTTTGAAGTAAAATAGAAATTGTATTATATATATACATAATAGAAAAGCTACATTTTCTTCAGTCCTAATAATTACATGTAGTAACTCGAGTTGAAAAATTGCTTGTCACCTCACGACCCATGCACTGGAGTCCATCCCGCAGGGCACATGGCACGACAGCCGTGAGTTTAACACCTCTGCCTTACATCAAATTGTCTCTTATTTCCTGTTCCATCTTGTTGTGTTCCTTCATTTCCTCTCCATCAAACTCTGCATTGTTCTCTGTTCTGTGTTGCAGTCTGTATCTCTTAGTTAACTGGTATTTTATTATCAGTTCATATCGTTTCTTTATCTTCCCGTGATTTTCCCTATTCGTCTCTGTTTTTTCTTGTAATTGCATTCTTTTTATCTTAATGTATTTCTGTTTATTTCGCTGTAATTGCTGTCCAGACTCTTTTTTTACGTCAGAGGGGGGAGCTGGCCAAGGGGAACAAAGATAGTGAGAATAAAAAGTGCCCCAATTGCCAGTCCCCTGAAAGGTCAATAGAGTTAACTAAAAGCCAGGTACAAATGTCTTGAAACTTTCTTCTTCATTAGAGTCAAGCTATAGAAAGTTTGAAGTACAGAGGCAGGCAGGGAATTTCAGAGTTTACCAGAG
>CM035193.1:13674919-13681095 GCA_020233015.1 Callinectes sapidus
CAAACTCTTGGGAGGAAGAGAGAGATAAAAAAAAAGAGGAAAAATACGGAGAATAATTAACCGATGAAACAAGGAAATGAGAGAGAGAGAGAGAGAGAGAGAGAGAGAGAGAGAGAGAGAGAGAGAGAGAGAGAGAGAGAGAGAGAGAGAGAGAGAGAGAGAAAGCCTTAACACCCTAACATTAAATTTTCGAACACCATACCACGTCACTAAGTTCTTTCCTTAGTGAGAGTGAAAGGGAGAGAGGGAGAGCGAGGGGAGGGTCTACAGAAGAGAGGGAACGGGTGAGTGGACATCTGAGAGGGAAGGGAAGTGAGGGGGAGTACATAGAGGGCTTAGGGAATAAATGAGAGGGAGAGGGAGAGGGAGAGGGAGAGAGGGAGAGGGAGAGGAAACCGAAGGCTCGTTTATGGAGAAGCTTGATTACATAATTGACCATGAAGAGGAGAGAGAGAGAGAGAGAGAGAGAGAGAGAGAGAGAGAGAGAGAGAGAGAGAGAGAGAGAGAGAGAGAGAGAGAGAGAGAGAAAACGTTAGAGGGACGAAAAGGTGTGTGTCTGTGTGAGGAGAAGGAGGAGAAAGAGGAAGAGGAGATAGAGGAGGAGTAGGAGGAAGAGGAGGGAGTAGGAGGAGGAGGCGAAACGAAGGGAGAGGAACCGACTGGCTGGCTCACAGGTCTTGGAAGTGACCCAACTCAAGCACGGGAAAGAACCTTCATTTCTAATAAAGTTTTGCCATCGCGTGTCTTCCGGAGCGCCGCGTCACACCGCCTGCTCCCCTGCCTCACCTCGCACTGACAGGGACGCACCAGAAGTAAACAATAACAAGACGCGGGAGGACGAGCAAGAAGCGTAGGAAGACACAGGGAAGCGTAAATGCGTGAAAAGCACCGATAAGGTTATTAAGCCAGGCATGGTACGAAGTGAAGAGTATTTTTCTTATATAAGTTTGTGATATTAATCTGTGGAAAATTAGTAGGTAACTATTATATGGGATTTTTGTTATAATTGTTTTGTTTCTCTTGGCCAGCTTTCCCCTCTTATATGAAAAAGAATGTACAGTTTTCCTTTTTTTATGAGTTGTTTTGTATTTCTCTTGGCCAGTTCCCCCCTCTTATATAAAAAATAATGTACAGTTTTCCTTATTATGAATTATTTAGCGTGTCTCTATATTACACCAAGAGGGAAGTAGGAATAGTGGAATCAATCTGAGTATTACAGAGCCATGCAAACTGTGTCAGACTCTAAGACTTCCTTCAGTAGACCAAACATGTCGGCAACAAGCTAAGCGGAATAAACACGTGCTTTAGTAAACAGATAATTATAATCCTTAGTTAAGTTGTACCTTTGACATTGTTATAGAGGTTTTGAGTGTAGTTTGGTGTCAGTACGAAAACTACAAAACTTGCTAATATCACCCGCATTTCTTTTTTTATCATTTTGTACTGGGATGCATTTTCATATTAATTCTGCTTATTTTTTCTCCATTTTACACAGCTTCGGAAACTCATGTGGGGATCAAACTAGTACAGACTCCGGCCATCAATCGTCTGACCTCCATTGACTCCTGCTAATGTCAATAAAATCGTCTGATCACACAAACGCAAAACCCGTGATAAAAATGTGTTCTAGTACTGAGGGAGTTAAATTTAAAGCTGTGTGACGTTAAATTCATACTTCTCTCCCTCTCCATTTTCCTTTAATTCCTTCCATCTTTCGATCCTCTCACGCCAGGAATAGAAATCTTGATCCTCGTGCTCTATTAAGTCATGTGACCTCAGTAAAGTCATCACACTAATTACGGGTACCTGTCCTTCTCCTCCTCCTCCTCTTCTTCCTCCTCCTCCATCTCCTCTTCTTTTCCTTCTCCTCCTCTTTCCCTTCCTTCTCCTCCTCCTCCTCCTTCTTGTGCCCTAAAGTTGCCTTCCCACATGAGAAACAAACTTCATTCAACTTCCGCAGTGACTCAAGTGATATTCGAGGAAGGATTATTGTCTTACAGCCTTGTTCCTTTCCACCTTCCTTACCTACTATTTTTATTCCCCCTCTCCCTTTTCTCCCTTTTCTCCCTTTTTCTCACATTTTCACCTTTATGTTTCACCCAAAACTCAGGACAACACTGTTATGTAGGGTGTGTGCGTGTGCGCGCGCGCGCGCGTGTGTGTGTGTGTGTGTGTGTGTGTGTGTGTGTGTGTGTGTGTGTGTGTGTGTGTGTGTAAATTCTTCCGTTTTCGCTTCCCGTATTTCAGTTTTGGCGAAAAATAAGATTGGGGAATAAAAGAATAGGAGTTCTAGAAAAATGCTGTGAATGTTTGTACTTCAACGCTTGATGTTTTAGTGTTCCGGGGGAATTTTTTTTTCCTTCCTTTTTTGTAACAGTTATCAGAGATTCGGCTTCCATAATTAAAATCCAACGTAGGTTTTTTTTCTTTCATATGCAGGTTAACGTAAGGTCAAAGGTGTTATAAAGGAGAGAGAGAGAGAGAGAGAGAGAGAGAGAGAGAGAGAGAGAGAGAGAGAGAGAGAGAGAGAGAGAGAGAATATTATTACCCCGTGAAAAGGCCGATCTGCCAGAGAAAATGTCAAATGTCAATGCTAATGGAATAAACTTTACGTGCACGCGGAAAATTTATTACAAAATTTTCCACGGTCCCCACAAAAACAGCGAAAAAAAAATATATGTAGTTGCTGCGAAGAGGAAGAGCGTGTTATTCGCAAGCGCACACACACACGCACACTCGCACACTCGCACGCACACACCCAGGCACACGCAAACGTTTCTCAGCCACTAATTAGCCTGTCCTTCACCTGGCAAGCTGTCACTCAGGTATAAGCAGGTGTGACCGACCGCCGTGGCCCCGCATCCCGCTTCACCTGTTACCTGTCGAAGCGAAAACCTACCTGTGTGTGTGTTTCCTGCCCGACACACGCTCACAGTGACGCAGGCATGTCGACAGATAGACAGATAGATAGAGAGAAAGAGATAGAAACATAGATAGATAGATAGATAGATAGATAGATAGATTGATTGATAACTAAAAATATACGTGGATAGATGGAGAGATAGACAGATAGATAATTAGATAGATAGATAGGTAGCTCACAGTAAGATAGATAGATAAATAAGAATACTGGTCAAATCTTACAACGCACACACACACACACACACACATCTATCTAGATAATTAGATAGATAGATAGGTAGCTCACAGTAAGATAGATAGATAAATAAGAATACTGGTCAAACCTTACAACGCACACACACACACACACACACACACACACACACACACACACACACACACACACACACACACAGGGCAACTTTAGTAATCAGTCCATAACGAAAAATGAACACTCCATAATAGAAGAGATTAAAACTCCCGTGCCTTGATGCAGAGAGTATAAAAGATCTTAATGAATGGGTGAAGGAGAACACAATGCTGATGATGAAGGGATAGAGAGAAGAAAGGAGGATAAAGAGCAGAGGGTGCAAGATACGGCGATCGAAAGGATGAAATCAGGACTATGGAAGGTAGGGAACCGTAGAGAGAGAGAGAGAGAGAGAGAGAGAGAGAGAGGGGGGGGAGATTTCTTTTATAAATAAGCATGGAGGAGAGAGATGGTTCAAGGAAACAAAGATAGAAAGAGGTGAAGAGAAAAGAGAATAAGATTAAATTGAGGAAAAGGAAAAGGGAGAAAAGATAAAAAAAAGGAAGGAATAGTAAAATGATGTGCATGGAAACTGAAAAATGAGGTATAGAAAGATAAATATTAATGAATACTAGAAAAGAAAGGAAGAAAGGATAAATTTTAAATAAACAAATGTCGGTAAGGATCTTAGGAAGAAAGGGATAAAATTATAAATGAACACAACTCACTCAAGGATAAAGAAGAAAATAAAGAAACGACAAATGAGAAACAGTCAGGAAAATAGAAAAATACTAAAATAAACGTGCTGTTATGCAAGTAAATCGCTAAAAGAGACGCAGCTTCAAGTCTTTTCCATCTCAATGATCTCCCGTGAACAAAATATCAGGTTTTGCATTTATTTTGATGTGAAATGTTGTCACTTTTACAGACCTGAGTTTGATTTCCTGTATTGTAGTATTTTTTTCTTCTTTTTCGAGAGTTGAGTTTCATCTCTTTGTGTTACTTTATTTCAGCATCTATTCTTTTTCAAGCGTGAATCATCAGTACGCGTTTTAAAATTTGTATATCAGATATTTATATTGTTTCTTGCTTCCATATCTTTACTGCGCATTTCTTTCATTGTTTTCATGTTCTTCGACTTCATGCTAAAGGGTTAACTAATGTGTTTTTTTTTTAGAATTTGGCTTCCGTTTTCCATATTTTGTGAATTACTTTTGACGCTGTTTGATAACTTAAACTTTTATACTTTTGGGGGGAATATATTTCTAATGTTCATTATTTTCATGTCTCTTAAAATATTGAATTCAAGTTTGGCGCTCCGGACTGAACGAAGCAAGAGAGAGAGGAGAATGGAGTAGCGGAAGTGTCTCGCTATTTATACGTTCAGTCGCATTTAGCGGAGTTCGATTCTGTTCATGTGGTGTGATTTAGGGAAGTGGGGCGCGGGATGCTGTGCCGCGCCGCCCACACACCGCCATCACCACGCCAGTAATCGTTCCCGAATCGTTCACCTGTGAGGTATTGTTCATTAGTGCTGAGTTCTGTCCACCCTCATCATTTTTCACGGGATATATTATTTATTTCTTTACAAATCTCTCTCTCTCTCTCTCTCTCTCTCTCTCTCTCTCTCTCTCTCTCTCTCTCTCTCTCTCTCGCTCGCTCTCTCTCTCTCTCTCTCTCTCTCTCTCTCTCTCTCTCTCTCTCTCTCTCTCTCTCTCTCTCTCTCTCTCTCTCTCTCTCTCTTCCCTTCCTTTCCCCCTCTCGATCAGTAGTTTTTATGTTTGCTTATGAACATTTCCTTTTCAAATAGAGTGCATTTGTCTACACTCGTTATTGATGTTTACTTTGCATTGAGTCTTTTGTATTTGTTAGTGGATCGTATTTTTTCACCAAATAATCGGTGGTTCCAGTTAATTATTTTGGTTTACACTAATCTTTTTTTTATATCAAATCTTGAGTGTTTTTTATCTTACATTCAGTATCTTGTGTTATGATGTAGAAAACTGTTAGAGCTCTGCCCTTTTTGTTCATCCTTTAATTTCTGTAATGCCCATGAATATATGCATGGATGTCGTCGCTATACATATTTGAATCATTTATTTCACGTCTTCCTCCTGAAATTTAACTAAGAAATTCCTTACACGTTAAGACGAGTGCGCCACGGAAACGAGCGATGTCAAGGAGAGTTCCCGCTATCTTCATAATCAAACCCTTCATTCCCACCACGTCAAAAAGAAAAAAAATCACAAACATAAGAACTGTATCCCCAAACAATTCAATCTTCATGTCTTTCAAAAAGCTTAAGCCACAGATAAAAGGATTTCCTGAAGAATCTTTAAGGTTCCACTAGCGAATTAGTAAGGTTTCTACATACATCAACATGAGAAACACTCTTAAGAACCCATCTTATTATATCTGTATCCTTATCAGAATAGTGTTTAATCCTCTCAGAACTGGGACACATTATTACTTTCAATTTTGGGTACGTTTAGATAGTTTTATTGCCATTAGAATGAGTCTATGGAGGTCAGATGATTCACGACCAGAGTCTTCACTATTCTAATCCCCCACAAAAGTTTCTGAAGCTATACAAAATCGCCAAATAGTAAGAAGAATAGAAGAGAAAAAAAGCGTCAAAGGACTGAAGTGTTTTAAGAAAGGGTGTATGTCCAGAAGTAGCAGTGACCGATGCCTTGAGAATATTCAGGGCAACGGGAATAGAAATGAATTAATCCCTCTGACGTGTTGCAGATTTGTGAGGCTTCAGTGTCTGTCTTGGCGGAGTTGCTTGGGACAGGAGAAGCCCTAGAGAGAGAGAGAGAGAGAGAGAGAGAGAGTGTGTGTGTGTGTTTCCTTCGCTCCTACCTTGTTGATATTCACCCTTCCGTTTATTTTTTATTCTTTTATTTTTTTGGCTTTTCATTCTTTTAGCACTTCCTGCCCTTTCCTCCTCCTCCTCCTCCTCCTCCTCCTGCTCCTCTTCCTCACCCAAACTTATTCTTCAAGATAATCATGAGCATCCGAT
>CM035193.1:13778657-13789452 GCA_020233015.1 Callinectes sapidus
TATATATATATATATATATATATATATATATAAGATGTAAAAGATTAGTAATAACTGACTAAATGAATAAATGTATAAACAGAATACCATTATTAAAGTAATCAAGCCTCAACTTCACAATAACCGTAATATTTAAGGAACACAAGTAAAAACAAGAAAAGGTACCCATAAGACTCTCGCTACCACAACAGTAAATTCTGAGAAAGAACACTGGGTCGGGAAAATATCCATTCACTTTGCTCCACATGACAGTGCTTCCTCTCTGTTTTCTAAATTGACACTACTAAGACTTGGACGCGAGGCTGATGAGAACCTCAGCACACAGGACCAGCATGCCGGCAGCCAGAGCCCCGGCCAGCACTGCAAACACTCCCTGAAGAACAACACAACGCAGGACTCTTAATGCACCACACGTCTGTTCTTTCCCATACTTGCAAAGCTATAATTATTAGAGAAGCAGGAAGCTCCTAGTTCTTGTGATAGAATATCATTCCTATTTATGAATCAATCTTATGTTCTCTTAAAACTTACTATTGAATTGGCTCTAACATTTTATCTCTAATGGTTCACCTAATTTAGCGTAAGTATAGTGTACACTTTGTGGAAGTTATCGATTGAATTAATGCCATAGTTCTTTTTTCCTCATTCACAGGAGGCTTTTATTTTGCGGTTTTTCTTATTTATGTATCTTTTTCTTCATTTATTGATCGATTCCTTTCATTCAAAAAGCATTTTAATAAGGAAACAAAGGAATATACGAATTGCTAGACAATTATATATATATATATATATATATATATATATATATATATATATATATATATATATATATATATATATATATATATATATATATATATATATATATATATATATATATATATATCTAAAAAAAAATGTCCTGTACTATTGCAAGCGAAAATATCACATTTCATGGGACACTAGAAAAAACAAGAAAGAAATGAGCAGAAAACATATAGCACATACTCTTAATTTATTGCCATAACTTTACATATACCATTCAAAAAAGACAAAGAGATAGAAAAAAAAGTGCATGATTTTTAACTAGATATTGTTTTTCGGACACAGTTGAATAAAATATGTTCTTAAAATTTCCTATTAGGGACCAAAACAATCATTATCTAAACATGCTTAACAGGAAAAGGTTCAGTTCTCACCCATATATTGTGAAGAAATATACTTGAAGTGACCAGCATTTTCTTGGGAATGTTTTCACACTGGGTAAAATTTGGCACGTTTTCCATCCAGTACATTATCAAACCTTGGTCTGTTGCTGTACGAAATCTGCAGTCACATTTTACCATCGTTCATTACGGAATTCATGTAACATAGCAAACACATAGATCTCTCTTCAAATGGCTCAATATCTCGGGGCATTTACATATGTCTACTTTTTTTGCTATGTTGGATTTACTGCTTTCATTATAAGTTCTTGACTATATTATTGTCTTGTTGCAGTATTATCAACTTAATCTGATATCATATTTGTCATGAATAAAAGTGTTTTCAAGGAAAAGCACTGACCCATATACCTGAACATTGATATCCTCTTCATGTGAAAAGTCTGCCTACCTTTTGTTGAATACATGAAAGAGAGGATTTGTCTTCTGGGTCATCATACCAGACGACAAGGGAAGGAACCCATCTCTTGACATGTAGAAGTCACACCGGCCTGTGGGTGAAAGAGTGATAGTGATACATCTGACTAAAAGCTTAAGATGTCGTATCGTTCCTCATAACTCCCCAGTGATAGTTAGGAATCAAGAAAAGCTGAATTGACAAGAGAAGTATTAGCACATTATGAGAGCAAGAGATGCTTCTGCGGCTACTACCGGAGATGCTATCACTGTTACTAGTAATATTAGTAGCATTAATAGTACTGCAGCAAACTTCTAAAAAAATATATATATATATCAAGAAAGAACCTTTTTGGGAAAAGTCTAGAGCAATGCGACTCTTCAAGCTGATGTCCACATCAATGAGGACATGGCCCCCTGTCCTCACAAGGGTGTCCAGACTTTCTTTCATCTCCTCCTGAGTGTGGAACTGCAGGCGGCCTTTGTCTTCCAGCTCCGCCACCTCGCGAAACTGCCCATGCTTCACGTCCTGGAAGATAGACTTCATCAAATGAATCTTCAAAACACCTATAAAATTAAGTGATAGACCTTTCCTTTAATATCCAAACACTAAAAATGAAATCAGTATTCCATTACCTTTTAGTACCTTTAGTTTAAGGAGTACGGCTATGAGAAAATAAAAATACTATACAAGTGTATCATTACTCTGATCAACTGTTCGTAACTAGAATATTTCTGCCATATCATGGCGACGCTCGGGTGGTCCAGGACGTCCTTTAGAGTCTGGAAGGGCTGTGGTACGTATCTCACGGCCAGCAAGGACATGAGGTTGCCGGCGTAACTCTTGGTCAACACTAGAGTGGTCAGCATCCACAGCCCCAGCACCAGACGCTCCCACCACCACCACTGCGCGGGCCACACCGTGTCTGGGTTGGAAATGAGTGAGGCAAAATAATTAGGGCACGACTGTTTCTCCATGGGAGCACGGGATTCTTCAAGACGCAAGGTAATCGTCGGCAGAAAAAGTTAGCACGGTCCCTGGGGCCTCACCTTGCTGCAAGAGGACGCGCACAGGACTGAATGTGTTGGTAGACCAGTTGTTGTAGCATAGCTTCTTATTCTTACTATTTGACGTGCAGGAAGAAAAAACTTGTAGCGTAGCCACCACTCCCAGCAGCGCCACCAGGGTGGATGTCCACACCATGGATGTGAGGGGTAGCAAGAACCCCCACGGGTCTACTCTTGTGCCCGCTAGCCCGCCAACAATTCTTACATTGCCATGATAAAACGTTGTCGAGAGATCTGCTGCTTGTTTCCTGACCAGAGTTGTGATGAAAGGGCCTGTGGCGAAGTCAGCTTCCTGAAGAAATCAATCATTACAGAATACATCATTGGATATCATTCATTGTTACATCCTATGCAATGCTGCACTCACTGAGTATTGGAAAACCTTCGGCTCACCTCCCGTACCACCATGCCAATCATGCCAGTCCAGGAGCCGTCAGGCAACTTGGTGCCGAAGGTTCTCTCGCGGGACAGCACGTACCTGGGCCTGAACAATACCTCTTGTAATGAACTCATTTCAAGTCGATGTTCATGTCGCCATACTTTACTCTTTACATGTCATAGGGCAAATCATGGCAGACTTACGTGAAGTTCATTGCCTTGGCGAGAAACCTCACGATATTGTTTATGTAACCCGAGTATTCCAGGCGACGCCCTCCAGGAGCATCCAGGTCATCCACCCAGACCAGTGTTGTATGAGGCAGGAGCTCTACGGCCACTGTAAGGCTCGGGCCATGACTTAATCTGGAGGACCACGGCAATGGACTAGATAATTTCAGACACTCGTGACGAGCACTTCAGTATTCACTAATCATTTCAGACACTCGTGGCAAACACCTGGGTGTTCACTATCAATAGTAAAAATACATATACAGACACAAAGAACTTCTCGGGGAAGAGGGACTTTTGGGAAGCGTGCGTCAGCTTCCCGTGCAGCGTCCAGGTGCCCAAACTCAGGGGCGTGCTGCTTGGGGTGCTGTATGGCTGCCATATTAATACGCCCACCTGACTGAAAGAGAAATAAACAAAAAATGTATTCAATCTACGAAATGTAATATATTCTTATTTTATTTCTAGTTTTGTGTATGCCAACAAATAGTACTAAGGCCTCTTCAGTAGGACTCTCAGTGAATATCAGGTGTTTGGGTGAGTGAGGCCGATGGCGGTGGGGAGTGTTGCGTAACCTGTCAGCCTCCTCGCTCTCCTTCACGTGCAGCAACATGGCGTTCCTGGTGGAAAGAAGACTATGTAGGCCGTCAAGTTGCCTGAGGGGAAGGCGAGTGAGGACAAGGATCCTCGTGGACCATCTGAGGGCGTGACGACTGAGTGACAGGTGAGCGAAGGCAGCGAGGAAAGCTGGGTTATCACTCACTACCACCACCACCAGGCAGTACCACGCCTCTCCCACCTATTGAAATTATACTGTATGTTCCAAGTGTTTCTTCACAACAGCGTTAATGTAAGCAAGTCATTCTCAAAGGAAATTTGTGGAAAGTGACCTACGTGGCGAATATAATCGACTGTTTTTGCCAGATGAGAGTGTGATGAATTGCTATGTGGAACGCTGAGGTTTGCAGGTGTCTCCTGGAACAATGCAGCCCCGCGCGGCGCCTCCACCACCTTTGCTTCCTGAGGGAGGGGCAGAAATTGAAAAAAAAAATCATTCAAGGCTAATATCCTATTTTCATAATTAATATGTGAGGGAATAACGATTACCTTGTCGTCCGTCAGCATTAGCGTTGCGTGTTCACACGGGGGATGTGTTGACAGAATTTCTGCCACTACACGGGATGACTGCCATTTTGTATTGCCGTCTGTGAAAAAGATTATGATTCACCTCACAACTTGTTGAATACATATGTATGTATATCTAATTCGTGTTTTAGTAAAGTAGTGTGCATATTGAGGAAATGGTAAATGCAACATTTTCCTTACCTGTGAAAAGAGGCCTCAACATCACCATCTGGAATGAGCACACCAGCAGCACCACCACCACCACTTCCATGATCACCACCACCACCATCACTACCACCACCGCTCTTTTAGTACGCTGCTCACCTCGTGTACTTCCTCTCGTGACACCTTCACCATTCAGGCACATGGGAAATAATCTCTCTCTCTCTCTCTCTCTCTCTCTCTCTCTCTCTCTCTCTCTCTCTCTCTCTCTCTCTCTCTCTCTCTCTCTCTCTCTCTCTCTCGTCTCTCTCTCTCTCTCTCTCTCTCTCTCTCTCTCTCTCTCTCTCTCTCTCTCTCTCTCTCTCTCTCTCATATGTTGTAACATTTTGGGGGATATTCATAGCAGTGGAAGCGATGAGAGAGAGAGAGAGAGAGAGAGAGAGAGAGAGAGAGAGAGAGAGAGAGAGAGAGAGAGAGAGAGAGAGAGAGAGAGAGAGAGAGAGAGAGAGAGAGGGAGAGAGAGAGAGAGGGGGGGGGGAGCGGTGCTTGGTAACTTGGTAAAATGAAAAGAATGTTACATGTATATAATGATTGAATACTTTACTTGATGCACCTCATGAGGTGCTTGGGTAAAAACAAAAGCAAACAATAACTGACATTCAACAGGGAACGTCCAACATTATTTATTTTAAAACATTCATTATCTCTATTTTCATTGGTAGTTGTAAAGTTAAACTCGACAACCTAATCTTTTGAGGCACAAGACTGAATTTTCTACAAGACTCTAACTTTACCCATTTACTGTATATTTTTTGATCACGTAATGAGGTAGCATTCTTTTAGGAAAAAAATTGAAAAGTAGTAACATACCTATCATCATTGTTGTAGTATCAATAATAGCCAAATGATGGTGTTCATAATTGGTCTCTTACTAATACAACCAAAGATATCGTCAGGTGTTTCCAAATTATTTCAATTTAATCCGCCGCTATTGTAACAAAATACAACTCTGGTATTACGGCAGTATCTATTCCTTTACTCTTGCTATGCACAAAATAATTAGTCTCAGTGCTACCATTGTTTGGTCTAGTTAGGTCAGCACTCTCAGTTAGGTATGTTAGGTTACATTACATGATGTGTTTGTTCACCATGTCAAGCCTGGTGTGGTCACACTTAACCTGTTGTTGCCATTAGAATAATGGACCAACAACCAATGAAAATTAACTTCAGTGCCTCATCAAATGCTCTTTTACCTGTATATAATCGTATACTCACCTCAAACTGACAACAATGTCAGGCTCACCTGTTTAGCTCATTTCCTGTCTTGTATTCTTCTTCATAAGGGAGCGAAAGTCTGGGATCACACCATGCAGAGCTTCAGCCATGCATGTTTCAGGCATGTTTCTTGGTTTCCATGGTGACATTTATCTTCCCAATATTTCACTCCTTTTCTCAAGAATTCATCACGTGTCTTGGGACTCCATTCATATTGCTGTCTCTTATATCATGTGATTATGACAATATTTCTTTCTACTAGCTGCTGATTAGCAAATATCCCTCGAGCTGCTATGTAAAAGCGCTGCTATTGGGTGAAGGAAAAGTGGCAACAATGTATCAACACCATCTATTCACAGAAGTGTGAAACAGAGGTAAGAAGAAAAACTTGAGAAACTTGAGAAACATTTAGTGTATCGTTCGAGAGAGAGTTTTTAGTTCTCCGTACGCAATTCTTTAGTAAGGAGGATGACAATGACGGTACAGCTGTTGTTTGAACAAAAGCACGTACTTTACCCACTCTTTGTCTCCTCTACCTATGTCTCTGGCCTGGTACTGATATGATTTTCAACAAAACGAGGCAGTGAAATTACAAGTCTTCGTATGCTAACTGTTTAGAAATATTTCCTTTAGTTATCGTATTGATATCTTAAATAAGTGAGGTAATTATTTTAATATTTTTGCTAGTCTCCCAAACACGTGAAGAAAAAAGGGACTTCTCACTGAATACAATGGCAGAAATCCATGAAATACATACACAGCGTCTTGAATTTAGAATAATGAATACTGCTCGCTAGTTTATGATTAGAACATGAAAACAAAACTAGGTAGTTGTACAGGAGCACCAATCAATCGAGGACCACAAATATCGCGCATTAAAAACCAGAGTCTCTCCTGACACTGCCTCTTGAATCTGACGTGGTGGATGGTGCTCACCGACTTGTGGTTATAAACATTCCCTTCTCGCTTCCACCGGTTGATCCACCTGCAGACCGTGGAGGGACTCACGCCCGTCTCCTTTGCAATACTTCTGGCGGACTTTCCTCCAACCCACATGAGCACAAAGCTGCTCCTTTCTGTTAGGCTGGTTGGCCGCGATATCTGTCGACTCATTGTCCCAAAACACCGCCACCTCCTTTACCTTGCTGCCTTGAGGGAAATATTGTCCAATGATGAGAAATATTAAGATTCTCTCTCTCTCTCTCTCTCTCTCTCTCTCTCTCTCTCTCTCTCTCTCTCTCTCTCTCTCTCTCTCCTTTCATTTTTTTAATCTTTTTCTCTCGTTCTTTCTAATCTATCTATCTATCTATCTCACCAGATCACTTCCAAGATGGTGGATGGGCTGCACAATGCTCACTGCTCAGACCGCACTTCTCTGGTGTTTATATCAGTGTACATGAAGACTGCCGGTGAGCGCGCGCGTGTGTATGTATGTACGTATGTGTGTGTGTGTGTGTGTGTGTGTGTGTGTGTGTGTGTGTGTATATGTGTGTGTGTGTGTGTGTGTGTGTGTGTAGTGTGTGTTCTTTTTAATCCATATTGGCTTGAATAAGTCACTATGACCGCGTATGCGCTTAATTCTCTCTCCACCCGCCCAAACATCCCCTCCTCCCACACACACAGCCACACCATGTTGTAAAAGTTATTGATTTTGTCAGACATTTCTAAAAAAAAGAAAAAAAGTAACATGAATAACTTTGTTTTTTATGATTTTATTCGTTCAGTTAATTTCATTTTAATTGATTTTAGCAATTGCGAAGGGAAATCTGTATAATTAGTGCATGAGGAATATTTTGATCTCTTATTTTTTTATTTACTGAAAAATATAGTGTAAAATGACATGTTCTCCACACTGTATTGGTTATAAACAGCTGAGTGTATGTTTTCCCTGATAGCATCACCGCGACTTGCTGCTGTTCCTTGTCCGCCTGACTCCTGGTGAGCTGGTGTCTGTGCCTTTCTGCAAGTACTTAGAGGAATTC
The DNA here is from genome assembly GCA_020233015.1 of Callinectes sapidus. Lineage (NCBI taxonomy): Eukaryota > Metazoa > Arthropoda > Malacostraca > Decapoda > Portunidae > Callinectes > Callinectes sapidus. Next base: position 13,786,474 of record CM035193.1, read on the forward strand.
CTAATTTGAGACTAGACGAAATACTAAGGGAAAGCTTCGTTCCCTTGTGGTTTGATCAGCAGCTCAGCACACCACACTACCATTGCTACCGCCAATCCCCCGGCCAGCACTGAGAACACTCCCTGCAAGTCACGATAGTACTTCACTTGTTGAATTGTGGTTTTGCAGTAAATTCAAAAGGAAACTGGACATTTTACTTGCATTAAACTCATATTTAGGCATGTGATTATTTGTCTTGATGTCAAACTATCTGACTATGTAGTTTCAATACTTTTATAAGCTCACCCAAATGTTTGAGATAGAGATGTGCATGCTGACAGCGATCTTCTTAGGAACGTTGTTACACTCCGAAGAGTTTGGAAAATTCTCTATCCAGTTTAATCTTAATCCATGAGCAACTAGTAATAAGAGTCTGAGGAACAGAGAGAAATAGGATCACACACCGTGTCACATTAGTTAAAAACACAAAAGATTACTTCATGCCACTGACATGCTTAGGTGTTAGATATACGTATATGTGTGATATGTAAATACGTTGAAGAAAAATATAACTTATGAAAGTGATAAAAATTATCTCCCAATCTAAGGGAGAGATGAGCTGCACCTCTTATCAAAGCCGTGCACAAGAGGGTTGGTCTTCTGTGTCATCATGGAGGCAGAGAGTGGCAGCATCCCGTCCCTCGATATGTAGAACCCGCACCGACCTAGAGAGTGGGAACCAGAACAGACCAGCATAATATAATTTTAATATTACTTCGAAACGTTCCCTTTTACCAATCCTAAAGATTAATCCTAGTACCCTATCTGCCTTATTTCTAGCCTTGATTTTTATTTATTTATTTATTTTTTTTTTAGGTAGAGATCGGAGCTAATTATAACTCTTAAATCTTTCTTATGCCTGAACCTATAAGAGCTTCGTAATTTATTATGTATCTACCTACTGTGCTGCTATCTATCTAATTACTTGTATTTAGTTGCATTGACGCACGTGAAAGAGCAGTACCATTCTTGGAAAAGTCCATAGCAATATGGCTCCTCAGGTTGATGTCGAGCCCAACGTGAAGGTGCGTCCCTCCCTTCACCAAAGTGTCAATGCTCAGGGGCAGCTGCTTTTGTGTATGGAACTCTAAGCGATCCACCTGCTGCAGGTTAGCAACCCTCTGCAGTACACCAGACTTTGCTTCCTGATGGGAAAAAAGAACACGTGACAAATGAACCGATAGCTTCTGTCTACTGTTGTACAGACATTTTTTTTTTTTAATATCATTTCCTTGATTGAACATGACACGAAGGTAAAAAGCTAAAGAGGCTAGAAACAAACAAAAAACTAAATGCATTGACCATTAAGGGATATTTCAGCCAATAGATTTTGGATTGTTGGAAGGTGCAATTAAGTTTTGTGAAGAAATAACATGCAAGCGTCACCATGACGGTTTGTTCGTAGCTTGAATGTTTTTGGCCTATTATGACCACACTTGGGTGGTCCAAGACGTCTTGAATAGTCTGGAAGGGCTGCGGCACGTATCTCACGGCCAGCAGGGACATGAGGTTGCCAGCATAGCTCTTGGTCAGCACCAGAGTGGTCAGCATCCACAGCCCCAACACCAGACGCTCCCACCACCACCACTGTACGGGCCACACCACATCTGGGTTGAGGGTGAGTGACGGAGTAATAGTCTTTATTAGGGTATGACTGCTGGTTTCTGAGAGCACGGAATTCTTCAAGACACAAGGTAATCACAAGCAGGAGGGCGCAACACTGTTCCTGAGGCCTCACCTTGCTGGAGGAGAACGCGCACTGGGCGAGAGGCATCCATCAGCCAGTTTTCGCGACATAACCACCTGCCAAACAGACAAGATGGAAGTACTTGTAAAGCGAGATGCACCCACACCAGCACAACCAGAGTTACCGCCCACACCAGGGGGGTGAGGGGGAGCAGGAAGCCCCACGAGTCCACCTCAAGCCCCGCCAGACCGCCAAGTATTCGGATGTTTGAGCCAGAATAAGGCGCCGCAGCCTGCGCTGCTTCGTATCGCTGAGGGTTGATTATAAACGGTCCTGGTGCAAAATCTGCTTCCTGCAACATGAAAATCCAGTAAACACTTAAAAACTCTTATCAAGCGACGTATATGTATAATGATATCCCCTACTTTTTCTAGTGCATTGTAAACCACGTGAAGGAAAGAAATTACGCCTTCATCTTTTCATAAGGTATCCACATCCCGTGGTGTTGCTCACCTCCCGCACCACCATGCCCATTAATCCTGTCCAGGAGCCGTCAGGCAGCCTGGTGCCGAAAGTTCCATCTGGAGACACCACATACCTGTACCTGAAGTAAATATTGGACTTAGAAACCAATGAATGAAAATTTGTTGGAAAAAAATATAAAATGAATATTGCAACCAAATCCATTCTCTTCCTCTCTATAATACTAAAAGGTTACCTGAAGTTCATGGCTCTGGCAAGATATTTTACGATTTCATCCACAAAACCCGTGAGGAGGAGACGGTGTCCGCCAGGCTCACGCGGATCCTCCACCCACGTCATTGTGTGATAGGGCAGGAACTCAACCGCCACGGTAAGGGTCGGCGGAGTCGTGAACCTGCAGAGTAGGGCATACTGTTCTCAGAGCAAAGAATGTGTCTCCATTGTAATTAAGAATCAATTGGACAGTCGTATCATTATCATGCTCTTGAGATTCAATCAGAAATAAGGAATCTCAGTTTTACTACACAGAAAATTTATCGGGGAAGAGCGACACGTGAGAGGCGAGAGTCAGCTTCCCGGGCGGCTTCCAGGTGGCCACCCTGAGGGGAGTGCTTCTGGGGGCACTGTACGGCTGCCACACCAACACGTTCACCTGACTGACAGATCTGTGTGGGAAATATACTCTTTCTTATATATTCATTTATTTTCATAAAGAAATTTTAAACATCTTTGTAACAAGACTTGACTTTCTAAATACATTATAGCAAACC
>CM035193.1:13806633-13827788 GCA_020233015.1 Callinectes sapidus
GAGAGGACTGGAGAGAGAGAGAGAGAGAGAGAGAGAGAGAGAGAGAGAGAGAGAGAGAGAGAGAGAGAGAGAGAGAGAGAGAGAGAGAGAGGGAGAGAGAGAGAGAGGGGGGGGGGAGCGGTGCTTGGTAACTTGGTAAAATGAAAAGAATGTTACATGTATATAATGATTGAATACTTTACTTGATGCACCTCATGAGGTGCTTGGGTAAAAACAAAAGCAAACAATAACTGACATTCAACAGGGAACGTCCAACATTATTTATTTTAAAACATTCATTATCTCTATTTTCATTGGTAGTTGTAAAGTTAAACTCGACAACCTAATCTTTTGAGGCACAAGACTGAATTTTCTACAAGACTCTAACTTTACCCATTTACTGTATATTTTTTGATCACGTAATGAGGTAGCATTCTTTTAGGAAAAAAATTGAAAAGTAGTAACATACCTATCATCATTGTTGTAGTATCAATAATAGCCAAATGATGGTGTTCATAATTGGTCTCTTACTAATACAACCAAAGATATCGTCAGGTGTTTCCAAATTATTTCAATTTAATCCGCCGCTATTGTAACAAAATACAACTCTGGTATTACGGCAGTATCTATTCCTTTACTCTTGCTATGCACAAAATAATTAGTCTCAGTGCTACCATTGTTTGGTCTAGTTAGGTCAGCACTCTCAGTTAGGTATGTTAGGTTACATTACATGATGTGTTTGTTCACCATGTCAAGCCTGGTGTGGTCACACTTAACCGGTTGTTGCCATTAGAATAATGGACCAACAACCAATGAAAATTAACTTCAGTGCCTCATCAAATGCTCTTTTACCTGTATATAATCGTATACTCACCTCAAACTGACAACAATGTCAGGCTCACCTGTTTAGCTCATTTCCTGTCTTGTATTCTTCTTCATAAGGGAGCGAAAGTCTGGGATCACACCATGCAGAGCTTCAGCCATGCATGTTTCAGGCATGTTTCTTGGTTTCCATGGTGACATTTATCTTCCCAATATTTCACTCCTTTTCTCAAGAATTCATCACGTGTCTTGGGACTCCATTCATATTGCTGTCTCTTATATCATGTGATTATGACAATATTTCTTTCTACTAGCTGCTGATTAGCAAATATCCCTCGAGCTGCTATGTAAAAGCGCTGCTATTGGGTGAAGGAAAAGTGGCAACAATGTATCAACACCATCTATTCACAGAAGTGTGAAACAGAGGTAAGAAGAAAAACTTGAGAAACTTGAGAAACATTTAGTGTATCGTTCGAGAGAGAGTTTTTAGTTCTCCGTACGCAATTCTTTAGTAAGGAGGATGACAATGACGGTACAGCTGTTGTTTGAACAAAAGCACGTACTTTACCCACTCTTTGTCTCCTCTACCTATGTCTCTGGCCTGGTACTGATATGATTTTCAACAAAACGAGGCAGTGAAATTACAAGTCTTCGTATGCTAACTGTTTAGAAATATTTCCTTTAGTTATCGTATTGATATCTTAAATAAGTGAGGTAATTATTTTAATATTTTTGCTAGTCTCCCAAACACGTGAAGAAAAAAGGGACTTCTCACTGAATACAATGGCAGAAATCCATGAAATACATACACAGCGTCTTGAATTTAGAATAATGAATACTGCTCGCTAGTTTATGATTAGAACATGAAAACAAAACTAGGTAGTTGTACAGGAGCACCAATCAATCGAGGACCACAAATATCGCGCATTAAAAACCAGAGTCTCTCCTGACACTGCCTCTTGAATCTGACGTGGTGGATGGTGCTCACCGACTTGTGGTTATAAACATTCCCTTCTCGCTTCCACCGGTTGATCCACCTGCAGACCGTGGAGGGACTCACGCCCGTCTCCTTTGCAATACTTCTGGCGGACTTTCCTCCAACCCACATGAGCACAAAGCTGCTCCTTTCTGTTAGGCTGGTTGGCCGCGATATCTGTCGACTCATTGTCCCAAAACACCGCCACCTCCTTTACCTTGCTGCCTTGAGGGAAATATTGTCCAATGATGAGAAATATTAAGATTCTCTCTCTCTCTCTCTCTCTCTCTCTCTCTCTCTCTCTCTCTCTCTCTCTCTCTCTCTCTCTCTCCTTTCATTTTTTTAATCTTTTTCTCTCGTTCTTTCTAATCTATCTATCTATCTATCTCACCAGATCACTTCCAAGATGGTGGATGGGCTGCACAATGCTCACTGCTCAGACCGCACTTCTCTGGTGTTTATATCAGTGTACATGAAGACTGCCGGTGAGCGCGCGCGTGTGTATGTATGTACGTATGTGTGTGTGTGTGTGTGTGTGTGTGTGTGTGTGTGTGTGTGTATATGTGTGTGTGTGTGTGTGTGTGTGTGTGTAGTGTGTGTTCTTTTTAATCCATATTGGCTTGAATAAGTCACTATGACCGCGTATGCGCTTAATTCTCTCTCCACCCGCCCAAACATCCCCTCCTCCCACACACACAGCCACACCATGTTGTAAAAGTTATTGATTTTGTCAGACATTTCTAAAAAAAAGAAAAAAAGTAACATGAATAACTTTGTTTTTTATGATTTTATTCGTTCAGTTAATTTCATTTTAATTGATTTTAGCAATTGCGAAGGGAAATCTGTATAATTAGTGCATGAGGAATATTTTGATCTCTTATTTTTTTATTTACTGAAAAATATAGTGTAAAATGACATGTTCTCCACACTGTATTGGTTATAAACAGCTGAGTGTATGTTTTCCCTGATAGCATCACCGCGACTTGCTGCTGTTCCTTGTCCGCCTGACTCCTGGTGAGCTGGTGTCTGTGCCTTTCTGCAAGTACTTAGAGGAATTCCTAATTTGAGACTAGACGAAATACTAAGGGAAAGCTTCGTTCCCTTGTGGTTTGATCAGCAGCTCAGCACACCACACTACCATTGCTACCGCCAATCCCCCGGCCAGCACTGAGAACACTCCCTGCAAGTCACGATAGTACTTCACTTGTTGAATTGTGGTTTTGCAGTAAATTCAAAAGGAAACTGGACATTTTACTTGCATTAAACTCATATTTAGGCATGTGATTATTTGTCTTGATGTCAAACTATCTGACTATGTAGTTTCAATACTTTTATAAGCTCACCCAAATGTTTGAGATAGAGATGTGCATGCTGACAGCGATCTTCTTAGGAACGTTGTTACACTCCGAAGAGTTTGGAAAATTCTCTATCCAGTTTAATCTTAATCCATGAGCAACTAGTAATAAGAGTCTGAGGAACAGAGAGAAATAGGATCACACACCGTGTCACATTAGTTAAAAACACAAAAGATTACTTCATGCCACTGACATGCTTAGGTGTTAGATATACGTATATGTGTGATATGTAAATACGTTGAAGAAAAATATAACTTATGAAAGTGATAAAAATTATCTCCCAATCTAAGGGAGAGATGAGCTGCACCTCTTATCAAAGCCGTGCACAAGAGGGTTGGTCTTCTGTGTCATCATGGAGGCAGAGAGTGGCAGCATCCCGTCCCTCGATATGTAGAACCCGCACCGACCTAGAGAGTGGGAACCAGAACAGACCAGCATAATATAATTTTAATATTACTTCGAAACGTTCCCTTTTACCAATCCTAAAGATTAATCCTAGTACCCTATCTGCCTTATTTCTAGCCTTGATTTTTATTTATTTATTTATTTTTTTTTTAGGTAGAGATCGGAGCTAATTATAACTCTTAAATCTTTCTTATGCCTGAACCTATAAGAGCTTCGTAATTTATTATGTATCTACCTACTGTGCTGCTATCTATCTAATTACTTGTATTTAGTTGCATTGACGCACGTGAAAGAGCAGTACCATTCTTGGAAAAGTCCATAGCAATATGGCTCCTCAGGTTGATGTCGAGCCCAACGTGAAGGTGCGTCCCTCCCTTCACCAAAGTGTCAATGCTCAGGGGCAGCTGCTTTTGTGTATGGAACTCTAGGCGATCCACCTGCTGCAGGTTAGCAACCCTCTGCAGTACACCAGACTTTGCTTCCTGATGGGAAAAAAGAACACGTGACAAATGAACCGATAGCTTATGTCTACTGTTGTACAGACATTTTTTTTTTAATATCATTTCCTTGATTGAACATGACACGAAGGTAAAATGCTAAAGAGGCTAGAAACAAACAAAAAAACTAAATGCATTGACCATTAAGGGATATTTCAGCCAATAGATTTTGGATTGTTGGAAGGTGCAATTAAGTTTTGTGAAGAAATAACATGCAAGCGTCACCATGACGGTTTGTTCGTAGCTTGAATGTTTTTGGCCTATTATGACCACACTTGGGTGGTCCAAGACGTCTTGAATAGTCTGGAAGGGCTGCGGCACGTATCTCACGGCCAGCAGGGACATGAGGTTGCCAGCATAGCTCTTGGTCAGCACCAGAGTGGTCAGCATCCACAGCCCCAACACCAGACGCTCCCACCACCACCACTGTACGGGCCACACCACATCTGGGTTGAGGGTGAGTGACGGAGTAATAGTCTTTATTAGGGTATGACTGCTGGTTTCTGAGAGCACGGAATTCTTCAAGACACAAGGTAATCACAAGCAGGAGGGCGCAACACTGTTCCTGAGGCCTCACCTTGCTGGAGGAGAACGCGCACTGGGCGAGAGGCATCCATCAGCCAGTTTTCGCGACATAACCACCTGCCAAACAGACAAGATGGAAGTACTTGTAAAGCGAGATGCACCCACACCAGCACAACCAGAGTTACCGCCCACACCAGGGGGGTGAGGGGGAGCAGGAAGCCCCACGAGTCCACCTCAAGCCCCGCCAGACCGCCAAGTATTCGGATGTTTGAGCCAGAATAAGGCGCCGCAGCCTGCGCTGCTTCGTATCGCTGAGGGTTGATTATAAACGGTCCTGGTGCAAAATCTGCTTCCTGCAACATGAAAATCCAGTAAACACTTAAAAACTCTTATCAAGCGACGTATATGTATAATGATATCCCCTACTTTTTCTAGTGCATTGTAAACCACGTGAAGGAAAGAAATTACGCCTTCATCTTTTCATAAGGTATCCACATCCCGTGGTGTTGCTCACCTCCCGCACCACCATGCCCATTAATCCTGTCCAGGAGCCGTCAGGCAGCCTGGTGCCGAAAGTTCCATCTGGAGACACCACATACCTGTACCTGAAGTAAATATTGGACTTAGAAACCAATGAATGAAAATTTGTTGGAAAAAAATATAAAATGAATATTGCAACCAAATCCATTCTCTTCCTCTCTATAATACTAAAAGGTTACCTGAAGTTCATGGCTCTGGCAAGATATTTTACGATTTCATCCACAAAACCCGTGAGGAGGAGACGGTGTCCGCCAGGCTCACGCGGATCCTCCACCCACGTCATTGTGTGATAGGGCAGGAACTCAACCGCCACGGTAAGGGTCGGCGGAGTCGTGAACCTGCAGAGTAGGGCATACTGTTCTCAGAGCAAAGAATGTGTCTCCATTGTAATTAAGAATCAATTGGACAGTCGTATCATTATCATGCTCTCGGGATTCAATCAGAAATAAGGAATCTCAGTTTTACTACACAGAAAATTTATCGGGGAAGAGCGACACGTGAGAGGCGAGAGTCAGCTTCCCGGGCGGCTTCCAGGTGGCCACCCTTAGGGGAGTGCTTCTGGGGGCACTGTACGGCTGCCACACCAACACGTTCACCTGACTGACAGATCTGTGTGGGAAATATACTCTTTCTTATATATTCATTTATTTTCATAAAGAAATTTTAAACATCTTTGTAACAAGACTTGACTTTCTAAATACATTATAGCAAACCACAATTTCAATCTCAGACAGCTGTTTGGGTGAGGTCACTGGCGGGAACTATTACGTCACCTGACGGTTGCCTTGGCCTCCTGCAAGTGCAACAGCATGGCGTTCCTGTTGGAGAAAAGCTCGTCCAATCCGCTAAGGTGGCTGAGAGGGAGGCGAGTGAGGACAAGGATCCTCGTGGACCACCTGAGTGCGTGACGCCTGAGCGACAGGTGAGCGAAAGCAGTGAGGAAGGCTGGATCATCACTCATTACCACCACCACCAGGCAGTGCCACGCCCCTCCCACCTGTAGTGGTTATGAGATCAAAAAAGCTTCTTCTAAGGGCAAATCTTTAGATTGAATAAGAAGCATGAATTGAACGGTTTGAATCTTTTACTTGTGTAACCAACCTGGCGCATCTTGTCCACTGCCTCCCTCACGCCTTCCTGCGTGGCATTGCTGCCTCGGTGGTCTGGTGCTACTTGGAAGAGAGTGACGCCTCGTGGCGCCTGCATTATTTCTCTTCCCTGAAGAAAACACCACGGCTCTAACAGATAATAAATAGCCACAATATTCATTTGCGTATTAGATTGAATGCTCAGTAAGCACAGCAATGGTTGAGACTCGCCTGCCTCTCGTCTCGGAGCAGCAGCGTGGTGTGTTCACACGGGGCGTGCGCCTTGAGTATGGAGGTCGCAGCTTGGAGCAAAACATATTCCTGGCTGCCTTTCGTGGGGAAGATAGAACAAAATATTGCATTTCAAGGATAAACTCACGAAATATAATTCAAGCGAAAAAAAAAAAAAAAACACCGTTGGACAGTGGGAGGCAGCTGTACTCACGTGGAATGAGCGCACAGTGTAGGCAGCGGGCGAACACCACCACGACCATGAGAAACCTGACCTCCACCTTCATCACTGCAATGGCATAGCATGTTTTTTAACAATTTTGGCATTTTTTCCGTGATTTTGCAGACTAAAATAGGTATTTTGACTACTTCCTATCTGAAAAGCCGACTCATTTGGGAGCCGTTGACCCGAATGGATGCCCTTCCTACACTCGGATCGTGGCCAGGATTCGAACCAATGCTCTTAGGGACCCTTCAGCCCTTCGGTCTTTCCCTCTTGATACGACAGTATGGAAGGAATGCAATAATTATTATCTCTGTAAAAGTAAATTAATAAACAGCAAGGTCCTGTGTGACTCATTTCATACTAGTGTGGCACTATCGCAACTAGCTATCTTCGTCACCTACTCAGCACCTGCCTAAAATCGCAACGGTATGCCTCCCACCCACTCAGTGTCAAAGCAAGAGGTTTTTTTAAGCTTTTTTTTCACTCATAATGATATTTATGATTTTGTAGTTACGTATCTAAGTAAAGCTCGGGGGAGTGGATTGTCTTGTTTGATTTCCACAAGGTCATCTAATTTATAGTGAAAATCTATTCCAGTTGAAGTTTTTCCATCAGACTGTCACACCCAGAACAGCATCTACTCTATGAAAAGTAGAACATAAGACCATTAGGAAAGACTCAATAAATCGCCAGGCCTTCACGTGGCAGTCCGTAACTGAAATATACCTCTCTATTTTCACCTCTCATCCCTATCCATAAATCTGTCTAATTCTTCCTAATGACTCAGCACTAAAACTCACTAATGAGTCCGTTCCATCCATTTACCACTCTATCTCTCTTGAATCTGATCTTTTTTTTTTATTCGATTACTCACTAATGAGTCCGTTCCATCCATTTACCATTCTATCTCTCTTGAACCTGATTTTTTTTGTTTTGTTTTTTGTTCGAATACTCACTATTGAATCCATTCCATTCATTTACCATTCTGTTTAAAAACCAGTTCTTTCCTATCTTTCGTGAACTCTTTTTTTCAAAATTGGACCCGCTATTTTTTGCTCTATCCTGGTCAATCATTCTAAGAAATTTGAATACATCCCCCCCTTGTTATAACTCCTGCTAAGGTTTTTCTAAGAAATATAAATTCATCAGCTTCAATCTTGTTTTATAGGGAGTATCCTCAGTCATTTGCATTTATAGTTATTAATTCTTCCTGTAGTAGGGTAACCAGAAATGTACAGCATAATCTATATGAGATATGTATGAGTAGAGAGAGTTTGGTGCACACAGTCATGTTACAAGGAAATAAGTCAAAATGCTCTTTGAAATTTGCTGCATGCGTATATTAATACAGTTTGACAAGATAGAAATAAAATCTTATCTAACCTATATTACTTGCTTTCCAAAAACATTAATGAAACTGTTATGCAATATAAATGTTTACATTTCATTAGTTACAAACACGTCGTACTTGACTCGAAACAGTGCTGACAAATAACTTTTCTTGTTGGGCTACGAATTCTTGGAAATGTTACCTCTCATAAGTGGGATAACAAATGCTACTGAACCCTTTCCGATCGTACACGTTTCCTTCTTCTTTCCACCGGTTGATCCACCTGCTCACAGTGGAGGAGCTTACGCCTGTCGCACGCGCGATCATGCGAATGGAATTCCCGTCAACCCACATGGCCACAAATTTGGTTCTTAGGGACAGAGTGGTTGGCGTGGACGGGCATCGCTTCATGGGCCACATCTCGTGTTCCATGGAGGGTGCGGCGCTCTCTTGGTGCAACGTCATGAAGTGCTTCGGCCTTACGAGAAGAGAGTGTTGATAGGATTTGGATTTACAACAACGAAAAGTATGTAACAAAGATAAATAGAGAAGAGTAATGCACACATCATATAGAATACTTCTCATATGCTGCAACATGGTAATCCAATGGTGTGTAACACCTCGGCAAAGGATGAAAAAGATGTGCCAAAATAAAGAAAAATAGGGTCTATGACAGAATACTTCTCAAAAGATGTTCCTTTTTAATACGCTGTTGTGCTTCTCATGGCCAATGAGGCAAGAATATTGGCATGATTCAGTCAAGGGAGCGGATGACAGAAATATTTCAAAGTAAGCTGATACCATAAGGATGTAAATATCACATTTTGTATTCAATCGGAATAGAAATCCTAGGCATTTTTTTTTTTTTAAACCATCAGTAGTGGGAAATAAGAAATGTGCTTTAATTCTTTAGTTTTACTAAATGGTGTAATAGATGGTACATCTGATAACCTGTTACACTTATCTCACAGCTTGTTACTTTATCTTTATCGATATTCATTACTGTGTACTTTTATCTGAAATTTCCGTGAACTGATAGAAGATTGATTGAAAAAAAATATCATTTGATACAAGTTGCTGTTATGAACCGATCTTTGCGATTCATTCGCTGTTCAATTGATTGTGCCATGTCAGCGCTTACTTGAAACCACCACTTTCTTAACGCCACAACATTAACTTTCCTTAACCTTCTCTTCTCAAAATATATAATGCAATAAAGAGTATGTTGTGCACGCCCGCTTGAACCTTCTTTTCTTGAACATTATAATAACGTGGAAAAAAAAAGGGAAGCTGGATAAATCTCTCGAGCTGACACGTGAGACTCCGTATTACCTCTGCATGAAGTCTGAAACACAGGATTGAGCCAACCAGGCACAGCAAGGTCAGTTCTTTTCGCAGGACGAGTGGGAGGGAAGTGTATGCCTGCTGCGCCACCTTGACTTATATACCACTTCCAGGCACACCCTGAGTGACAATAGGGGGGGAAAGAGGCTCGCTGATGAGTGTGGGGAGGCAAATGTCATTGTTTTGAATCGATATCAAGTCCCTTAATTGACTGATGAGAATATTTGTAATGTTTTTCTCTTAATTTTAGAAGCGGAAGGCACACAGGTGTATTCCCTTGGCAAGCATTACTCCCTTAGTCTGTTTTCTTTCCACGTAAGAGTAATAAAATGTGTTGTGCTTTTCCCTTCATTACTCAAGTTTCTTGTCATTGTCAAAAAACTGCACTGGTATGTTTAGTAATTTTGTGCTAGAAATTCCCTCCTTTTATCCACCATATGTAGGTATGGCGGTAATAATGAATAGATAAATAAGTAGATAAAATTAATTAGATCATGATGATGGTGATGATGATGATGATAATGATAATGATAATAATAATAATAATAATAATAATAATAATAATAATAATAATAATAATGATGATGATGATGATGATGATGATGATGATGATGATGATGATGATGATGATGATGATAATAATAATAATAATAATAATAATAATAATAATAATAATAATAATAATAATAATAATAATAATAATAATAATAATAATAATAATAATAATAATAATAATAATAATGATAATAATAATAATAATAATAATAATAATAATAATAATAATAATAATAATAATAATACCAACAACAAAAACAAAACGCATAGATGCAGAGACACAAAAGGTAGACAAGCAGTGAGAGGTAAACAGATATTGCCGTTTTATTTATTTATAAGCTAATCCATTAATGAACCTGTGAAACTGAAGGAAGGGGAGAGCGAGTCAATCATGAATTCCAGACACCAGACCACCAGGGCGACAGTCAGACCCCCGCCAAGCAACGAAAATACTCCCTGCAACACAACACAAGGGAAGGTTACGTGGTTTCAGTATTCACAAGGCAAGTAGTAAGTAGTAAGAATTCTCCCACTGAAGTCAATTAGATATTATGTGCTATTCTCTCACTCAAATTGAAATATTACATGCTCAATCAAATGATGATATTGTACCATGAGCCAAATGTCAATTCTTTCCTCTCACCCAAATGTTAGACATAGAGATGGAAGACATAACTAATGTCTTCTTAGGAATGTTTTCACACTCGGTAAAATTTGGAACGTTTTCAATCCCATGCTTGAATAATCCTTGCTCGGTCAATCCCAGAGCTCTGAAACAACAACAACAACAACGATAATAATAATAATAATAATAATAATAATAATAATAATAATAATAATAATAATAATTACAATAATAATAATGATAATAATAATAATAATAATAATAATAATAATAATAATAATAATAATAATAATAATAATAATATTATTATTATTATTATTATTATTATTATTATTATTATTATTATTATTATTATTATTATTAACAAACACTCAGTACATTTAAACTTTAAAAAACATTAAAAACACACACACACAAAAAGAAAACCTTAACACCCCCCCCCCAAACACACACACATCGCCCCTGAAAAACAAACATTAAGATAAACACACACAAACACACACAAAAAAAAAAAACGAAGAAAAAACACAGATGCAAGCACACACACACACAAAATAAAAAAACATTCCGAACAGCATTAAACTCCAAAAAACTAAAAAAAAGGTGCTGTGTGAGGGTTTTAAGGTTGTTTTCTTTTCTTTAAGGTTGTTTTTTGTTTTTTAAGGTGTTTTTCATGTTTCCTGAAGATGTTTTTGCATGTCGTACCTTTAAGAGACCTTTATAGTGGGGGGCGTTAGGTTAGGTTGAAGTAGGTTAAGGGTATTGTGAGGGGGTATTTTCTAAGGTTGTTTTTAGGGGTTTTAGGGGTGTTTTTAGGGAGTTTAAGATTGTTTCTTAAGTTACATATGGTTAGGGGTGATTTTGGGGGTTTGAAGTTTTTTGTTGTTTTTTTAAGGGTTTTTCATGTTTACATTGATTTTTAAGAGTTTTCATGTTATTTTTAGGTTTTATTAAAGTGTTTTCATGTTTTTGATGATGTTTTAAGGGGTTTGCAAAGGCGGTTTTCGTGTTTTTTACGTTTTTAAGGTTTAGGTTAGGTTAGGAGATTTTTTTTTTTTTCTTTTTTTTTTGGGGGGGGGCGGTTAACACAAACACGCACACACACGTCTTCCCTCAAAAAAAAATTTAGTCCAAACACAATTAAGTGAAAATAATACGCATGACTCTCGATTTCTAGGAAGTGACAGAAAACTTCAAATTTACCGACCTTTTATTAAATCCATAGAGGAGAGGACTGTTCTTCTGGCTTACCATCCCAAAGGACGAAGGAAAAAGCCCATCCCTGGACACGTAAAAGTCACACCGACCTACACACAGAGAGAGAGAGAGAGAGAGAGAGGGGGGGGGGGGGCTGTACATAACTAGAATACATGTCCTAAATCTACATTCTAAGCCTTCGCGTCTCTCCCTACTCCACACTACGCATTTGAACGCGTAGCTAGACGTAATCAATGACCTGAGGATCAGTGGGTATCTCTCCTGGTCCCTAAGCTCATAGGTAATGCTTACATGGTGTTCAATAGTCTCGATCAGGATAATCATGCAGACATAAACAGTATATTCCAGATGCTTAGTCTGTAATTTTTGACGGTTACAGATAAGAGTTTAGGGAAAACCTGAATCCGATTTCCACACACATGTCGAGTTTGCAAGTGAAAGACTATTAAAAAAGGGCGCGATGCGACTAATACCATTGTTTTCCCTGAACTAGTTAACTAAACTGTAATGGATGAGTGGAAGAACAAACTACCATTTAATGTCCTGAGACGTGTCAAGGAGCGGGGTGAGTGTGAACTTATGGTGGTTGATGCTTATCCCTTGATGATGGAATCCTTGGGTAGTAGAAGTAGTGGTTCATATTAAAATGTTAGGGCATCCCTCGAGGAAGGTTTTGGAGCGGGGTGAATGTGAACTTATGGTGGTTGATGCTTATCCCTTGATGATGGAATCCGTGGGTAGTAGAAGTAGTGGTTCATATTAAAATGTTAGGTCATCCCTCGAGGAAGGTTTTGGAGGTGTGGGTGGTAAGCTCACTGGATTTAAACCAAATGCTAACTATGTATTGCATTGTACTTATTGCAAGAAACCAGATCAAAAATGTAAACATCCCAATTGTAAAGCCTTTCAGAATCAAAATCCATTTGTGGCACCCAAATCAAACAATGAACCTAAGAAACCAGTTGCCATGGCTAACATTGCTAACTCTTCCCAACAACATTTCCGCCCAGCGAGGGAATGAGCCTTGGAGACTGACTACTCCTCTTTCTCACCGGGGTGACCTGACCCTCCGGATAAGTACTCCAGCTGCTCTCAACGTAATGACAACGCCACAGAGCTCTGGTGTAAAATGTGATATTTATGTAAAACGTAGACTATCATCTTAAAACCTGTGACATTCGTAGCACTGCATGATTTGGTAGGCAAAATTATATATACCTAATACCTGAATTTCACTGAAAAAAAAGCGGAAAGAACTGAAATATCAATGACAAACCGTGTGATGTGGCAGTGTAGCTAACTGTACTCAGCCTGCGCCTAGATGTCCTTCCGGGAACAAGACGACTATAAATGATCTCGGTAACATACACCATTGTAACATCCAAGGACCTAGGTCAAGGTTTAACTTTAGGATTGCAAAAAAGAAACGGGACAGCGGAAAATATAACAATGGCAATTAACGAGGCGAGGGTACTTCATTACTATCAAAACGCCTCTGAAACCTTATATTTTTACGCTTACCTTTCTGAGTGAAGTCTAAGGCAACGAGCTTCGTCAGAGAGTCCTCAGCATCGACAAGCACGTGGCCTCCCTTCCTCACCAGCGTGTCAAGACTGACCATGTACCGCGTCTGTGTGTGGAACTCCAGGCGACCCTCCTTCTCCAGCCCAGCCACCTCTCGCATCTCCCCAAATGTGGCGTCCTTCAGGGGGAGGAACAAGGCTCAGCAATGTGTGTGTGTGTGTGTGTGTGTGTGTGTGTGTGTGTGTGTGTGTGTGTGTGTGTGTGTGTGTGTTTGACGAGAGGCAGAGCAATTTTGTAAGGTTGTGTCAGGTTAGGTATCTTTTGAGGAACAAAGGTTCCAATGTATTATTATTATTATTATTATTATTATTATTATTATTATTATTATTATTATTATTATTATTATCATTATTATTATTATTATTATTATTATTATTATTATTATTATTATTATTACTACTACTACTACTACTACTACTACTACTACTACTACTACTACTACTACTATCATTATCATTATTTTATTTTCATTACTCTCACTGTATTATTATTATCATTATTATTATTATTATTATTATTATTATTATTATTATTATTATTATTATTATTATTATTATTATTATTATTATTATCGTTGTTATAACTTATTATTTTCATTATTGTTATTATCATTATTTTCACTATTATTATTATTGTTATTATTATTATTATTATTATTATTATTATTATTATTATTATTATTATTATTATTATTATTATTATTATCATTATTATTATTATTTTTATCATCATTATTATTATTAATGATATCATTAGCATTATCATTTTTATTGGAATTTGTGTGTTATTTTCTACAAATGCTTTTTCTGCTTTGTTTTCTTTCATGCAACAGGGCCACTGGCCAAAAGCAAAAAAACACTATAAAAACTGATTAGTACTTGCTGCCAATTACCATAGATGTCAGCTAGAATAAACAAGAAACTAGATAAATGTTTGGAAACCTTCCTCTTGAAACTGTGTAAGTCAAAAATACACAACCAGTAAGGGAGTTCCACAGTTAACCGAAGGAGTCATTCAGAATACGGAATGTGAGAAAGAAGAAAATTTTGTTTATGAAAACCTTGGGAGGAGAGGACGCATGCCGTTAGCATGATCAGAAGAGCAGTCAGCGTGAAAATAGCGCTATATAGTCTGTAATGAAAATTATATTTTTTCCATTTATATAAAAGTTTCAATGCCTCAAAATGTACATGAACTCTTTCTACCGAAAAATTGACATTGACATTGTGTGCGATCATTACCCTGATAAGCTGTTCGTAACTGGAAAATTTTTGCCATATCATGACGACACTCGGGTGGTCCAAAACGTCCCTCAGAGTCTGGAAGGGCTGCGGCACGTATCTCACGGCCAGCAGGGACATGAGGTTGCCGGCGTAGCTCCTCGTCAGCACCAGCGTGGTCAGCATCCACAGCCCCAACACCAGACGCTCCCACCACCACCACTGCGCGGGCAACACCACATCTGCGTTGGGAGTGAGTGAGGTAGAGTTAGTCTTCCTATGGGAACGATTCCTGCTCCCTGAGAGCACAGGATTCTTCAAGACGTAAGGAAATCATAGGTAACATGCTCAGCACACAGTCTCCGAGGCCTCCTCACCTTGCTGCAAGAGGACGCGCACAGGACTGAAGTTGTTGGCGAACCAGCTTTCGTAGCATAGTGCCTTATGCGTACTATTTGGTATACATGAGGAAAAGACCTGTAGCGCAAACAGCACCCCTAGGAGTGCCATCAGGGTGGCTGTCCACACCAGGGGAGTGAGGGGCAATAGGAAGCCCCATGGGTCTGTTTCTTGTCCACTCAAACCGCTAAGTATTTTTACACTTGCATGATGAAGTGCATATGTGTAATCGACAGCTTCGTATCGAACGTGACTGAATACAAAAGGCCCCGGTGAAAAATCCGCTTCCTGTAAAAAGAAATAATAACTATTTAAGTCTATTGACATCATGTGTGTGTGTGTGTGTGTGTGTGTGTGTTTATATATATATATATATATATATATATATATATATATATATATATATATATAGTATATATATATATATATATATATATATATATATATATATATATATATATATATATACATTCGCATAATCATATTTATTCATAGCTAAACGTTTCAACTTACAACTTAAGTCATCTTCAGTGTGTATTCTTAAAAAGGAGATTAAAAAAATGAAAAAAATAAATAAATAAAACATTACTACAAAATATAAAGATTAAAATTTGAACATAAAATCTTGGAAATAACAAAACAAAAATTACGGAATGTAATTACACAGCCAACATTGAATTATTTAAGGATATCTTTTTTTAGTTTTGATATAGATAGATTCTACATGAAGATGAAGCAGTGAACACATTAGTAAAAGTGTGGAGATGATGGTGCTCACCTCCCGCACCACCATGCCGATCATGCCGGTCCAGGAGCCGTCGGGTAGCCTGGTGCCGAAAGTTCTCTCAGGGGACAACACATACGTAGTTCTGATTTGTTGGATATATTGACAAATATTTGTCGCAAAATTCACATAATGCGGTAATACAAGTCATATTTGAAGCTCATTGTGTGAACGATGAAGTAAGCAAAAAACAAATCTCTTATAAATCAACTGCTGATCACTACTTCTGTAAGACACGGGACACACTTACGTAAAGTTCATCGCCGTAGCAAAGTACTTCACAACGTCACCCATATACCCTGTGTATTCCAGGCGACGACCGCCGGCCGCGCCCACATCATCCACCCACGACACGGAGTGGCCGGCCAGCATCTCCACCACCACCTTCAGACGCGGCGCGGAGCGGAACCTGAACCAGTCACACATCCATTTGGACATTGAAATTTTATTTTATCAAGAATGCTCATTACAATTAAGGATATACACACATTGAGAACTTATCGGGAAAGAGTGACACGTGGGAGGCGAAAGTCAGCTTCCCGGGCGGCGTCCAGGTGGCCACCCTCATGGGCTTGCTGGTGGAAGCACTGTACGGCTGCCACACGAACACGCCAACCTGACTGACAGATCTGTGGGTTGGTATGAACAGGACTACAATGCGATGAAGAATCTTTAAAATATTCATCAAGATTTTCGTCAGTAAGTTTCCTTGATTAATAAAAAGCAGTAGTGCTAGAATGTAATCTGCACATGGCGTTCGTAAACATTTCATATCAGGCTTCGGTTACCTGCTTGGCGAACCAGTGCAAGTGTTGCGATATCTACACTTTACCTGGAAGTTTTATGATCTTGAATTCGGAGCAGCATAGCGTTCCTGTTGGAGAGAAGGCTGTGCAGGCCGCCAAGTTGGCTGAGAGGGAGGCGAGTGAGGACAAGGATCCTCGTGGACCATCTGAGGGTTTGACTTCTGAGTGACAGGTGAGCGAAGGTGGCGAGGAAGGCTGGATCATCACTTACCACTACCACCGCCAGACAGTGCCATGCCCCTACCATCTAAAAGTCACAGTATTATGTGTCTTTTTGATGAAAAAAAACGATGCACAATAAGGCCAATCAAAATAGGAACCCCTTGACGAAGCATACCTGGCGAATCTCGTCGACTGTTTCCACGAGATGAGTGTAGGTGTTGTTCTCGCTGAGACCATCAACCGCCGCCCGGAAGATGGCAACACCTCGCGGCGCCTGCACTGCATCCACTCTCTACAGGAGATGGCGGGAGTGAAAATATACGGATGATATTGTCACCATTCATTGACTAGAGAAGTTTGAAGAAGAAGCAAGAATGATGACACACCTTATCTCCGTCAGTGAGCAGCAGTACGGCGTGGCGACACTGGGAATGTGTCCTCAGGATAGACGTCGCCGCCGCCACTGACATAGCCTTCATATGGCCTTGACAGTGAAGATGTAATGAGGCTATTAATGAGGTGAATGTCTCGCGCTATCTTTGATATGTGATCGTCCACCTCATCTATGAGAAACACATGCAGTCTGTGGCGAAGAAGTGTGTCTTACCTGGGAGGAGGGAGCGCGGAGCAGCCCGCCACACAAAGCTGGCCGCCAGGATCACCACCAACACCAGTAACTTCATGCCAGCCGCCTCAACTCACCCCGGAACAAACTCAGCTTGCACCTTTTATTGGAAATAACTAAATAAACTTGAAAGTAACAATAACTCGCCTCAACTTTGATGCATGTTGGTAATAGGATTAGCTTTTCTGATAAGAGAGAACAAAAAGGCTATAGCAAAAGGTCCACACTAGGTTCCATTAACAAGGAAAAACAATCTCAGAAGTTAAAAAGGTAACCTTTTATTGGTATTACCAATCACATTATACTATAAAGGCGACTTATGTTTCACATATATTGTCCGCGTAACATTCAAGTGAAATTAAGTGTTCTTACCCAACGTAGAAAACACAGTAATTACCTCTCTTTATTTGTATTTTGTTATTTTCTTTTTAACTATTAATTTCTCATATGAACACGTCCCATTTCTGCCGTACACTTACAATCTACAGTCCCTGACACATCTAGTCAATGAAGAAACAAAGTTTAGTATGGTCAGAACAGACATTTACATAAGTGACTGACCATCTTTTTGCCACCTACGCTGACTTCCATCTCTCCCTCAGTTACAAATTCTTGTGCCCCGAGTCTACTCATTGCTATTATGAAGCGCTGCCGCTTTATCAGACGAGCAGAGAGAGAGAGAGAGAGAGAGAGAGAGAGAGAGAGAGAGAGAGAGAGAGAGAGAGAGAGAGAGAGAGAGAGAGAGAGAGAGAGAGAGAGAGAGATATAGAGAGAGAGAGAGAGAGAGAGAGAGAGAGAGAGAGAGAGAGAGAGAGAGAGAGAATGTGAGCAGATGGATCCTTAGTTTCTGACCACGAGTGTACTAGCATTCCTCAGATCTGCTTGCATGAACGCATTGTAAGAGTAGGTTTTCAACGGCTTGTGATTGTACACATTGCCTTCTTGCCTCCACCGGTTGATCCACCTGCAAACAGTGGACGCGCTCACGCCAGACTCTCGAGCGATGGTTCTGGCGGACTTCCCGCTAATCCACATGGACACAAAGCTGCTTCTCTCGAGCAGGCTGGTGGGGCGGGACGGTTGTCGCTTCATTGCCGGGAGGTGTGGCTGCCTGATGGTAACCTAAATGTCACTTGGCTCCGCTGCATCACAAGAAAAAAATGTCTACGTGAATTCCCAGTTAAGATTTAGAAAATGACTTTATCCTAATTTTTCACTATATTTAGTAACTTTCCCTTGAAGCTCTTCACTGAAAGTCGTTTCGTGATTAGAAAAATAAACAATTTCGTTTCATTTTTGTAAAAGAAAAATTTCTTTTGAGAAAAACTTCGCGAAAATTATTTAATTTAGTCGCTAGATACTTATGTTTTTATTCCCTGCGTCACAAACTGTTTATATTCTATAAACAATATCATCAACACTGGTTGAATTTGGTAGAACCATCCATGGAGCGAAATGGATTATGAAAGGGTGATGTTTTCATATATGAAGGCATATCTTTCTTGTTTAGCTAATTGATCATGTTAGTCCGAGTGCATGAGTCACCACGCCTGTCCTGGAGGTTTGTGGGTCTGTCTGTGGTGTTCTTTCATACAAATTTAATGAGTATTCCTATATGCATGGTGTGTACACGTTTGTGATTAAAAAACATTATGGAAATACTTATAAATAATAGACAATGAACTGTATTCCTGAACTTTGCATTCAGGAAATAAAAAGAATCCATAACAAGAAAGTAAACTGAATTTGGAAGCCATTGACGTCTAGCAAATACTACACAAATCTACGTATAGTAATGGAAGATTAACTGGATTTGTGAGACTTTGTCTGCAAAGACTGCGCATTGTACAGTACACAATGCATGTTACAGTCTCGGTCAGTAATCAAGCAACCTTCCTCATTTACTTTGCATTGCATGATTTTTCCTCATTACATCCTCAGATCTAAAAAATCTAATCGGCAAGAGAGGGTAACAATAATTTAGAGGAACTATATGCTACAGCCATTGCAAGTGAAAGGGAAATGTTGCCCTTATGGCAACTGCTTCGTAGGCCTTACCTCTCGATGAATGTCAGAGAGTTGCACAGGGACTAATCAGGAGTGTGGCTCAGCTCTACCTGGCGAGCATAAAGAGACTGACCAGTGGCACGTTTACCTTCCGTCTTATAATCCGTGTGTGTGTGTGTGTGTGTGTGTGTGTGTGTGTGTGTGTGTGTGTGTGTGTGTGTGTCGTCCTTTCATATACTTTGGTATTCACGTTACTGGATGGACAGGCCTGGTAATTTTACACACACACACATTTACATATAGTTGATAAGTAAATAAGATCTTGATACAAATTTTTCGGTACCTAAAGAATCAGTTATTCATAGGGTAAATGTACATAATATTTACTGTTTTGGTAGGAAGTTGGCGATAAGGTCTTGTTGGTTGGAATGTAAAATGGTGGAGACATAAAAAGAATATACATAAATAAATAATGGTTCGAATTTTAATACATTTAGTGTTTGGTTAAGTGACCAAAAGAACTAAAAAGCACCTTCACATATTTGGTTTGATTTGTAGTTCACTCGTAACTATTCGTGAACAACTGAGTGGGATACATAAACCAGAACCATAAACAACGTGCAGGGCTGGCGGTGTCTTGCAGCTTCCCTATATCCTTCTGTTTTTATGATCTCATGCAACATTTTTTTTATATGACAACTAGGAAGGTGATGTACGAAGTCAGTGGTCCTCTTGGGGTTTGATTAGCAGTTCAGCACATCAGATCATCCTCCCAGCAGTCAGCCGATCCTAAACAAGACGCCTGAGTGATAAGGATAAAAGCAGCTGACGTCGGAACTCCTTGAACGGAAATGCTGAACGTTCCACATGTAATTGTGGTCACAGAGTCTTCGTGCTTGCTTCCATTGATTGATCCACCTGCATACAGTGGAGGGACTCACGCCGTGCTGCCTTGCGATACTTCTGGCGGACGTTCCCTGAAGCCACATGACCACAAATTTGTAGCGGTCGGAGAGACTGGTCGGCTGGGAGGAATATTTTTTCTTTATCCACATGGCAACAGATCCTCCGCTGATATTCTGACCAAGCACTGCTCCTGGATTCGTTGATTGTGATTATTTCTTCATTCAAAAAACCTTACCTCGTCTTCTCAGAAGCTGAAGACAGAGATGGATGATATTTCAACGCTGTAAAATGTCGGGTATTTTCAATCCCATACGAAAAAAGATGCTTGGGATTTTCTTTGATAATCTCAAACTTAATACAGCTGATACGTATTGCAACAAATGCTTTTGGTTTAAAGCATCAAAGAAGAACAAATACTGACGATAATAACATTATTTGGTGATATTTCCTGTACAAATAAGTAGATAGAATATAATTCTTAGAAAGAGCCACGATCATAATGTCAGAGAGTGTAATATATTTTCCAGTGTTTAATTGTTTTCTCTCTAGTTGCTGCCATTAAAAGAACAGTGTGATTATGGAGGTGTGTGGAGAACACTGAACACACCCCACCAAGACCAAGACCACCTCCTCGCACCTGGACGCACAGGAAGGGAATGTGTGTGTGCCCTTTGTGTCGCTTCTGTTTGATCTTGCTTGCTTGTGTGTGTGTGTGTGTGTGTGTGTGTGTGTGTGTGTGTGTGTGTGTGTGTGTGTGTGTGTGTGTGTGTGTGTGTGTGAAGAACAAGCAGCCTTGATTATTCATGCCTGATCCTTGCCTCCATATTTTATCAGACACACACACACAAAGAGAGAGAGAGAGAGAGAGAGAGAGAGAGAGAGAGAGAGAGAGAGAGAGAGAGAGAGAGAGAGAGAGAGAGAGAGAGAGAGAGAGAGAGAAAGAGAG
>CM035193.1:13836223-13851234 GCA_020233015.1 Callinectes sapidus
TATATATATATATATATATATATATATATTTGTATTTATATAATCTTAGGAGGGAAGGACTACAATAAAGAATTCGAAGAAGAGTGGAGTCTTTAACAAAACTTTTTTAGTTGCACTGTCACAAAACTCCACATTATGGTTTCTTGAGAGTGCACATCTGCGGCGGCACACAAAATCTCCTCGCCAGAGCTGAGCGGTGACTGGACAATGAGGTACATATTGCAGTACATTCTGTCTAGTGTGGACGGTTCAGTCAAATTTCAACAGTCATGCCTCACGCAGCAGACTCGCCGCCCTTAGTGTATACGAGGCTTTAGGCTGCTCCGATTACAATCACAATCCTTTCTGAGAATCTCCCAAAATGTGCCTCTGCCATTTCGGCTCTGCCAGTTGTAAGGGACCTAGGAGGTGTTGTGTTGATTTTCCCTTGAATGATTACAATTTCCTTGTCAGAGACCCATCTCTGTGTGCTGGGCACAAAAGAAAAGTAATAGTGTCGGGCATGAAGGCGTACATTCCTCACTCTTTTTCTCAAACTAAATCATACAAACCTTGGTTTAACGTTCCCTGTTCTCACGCTTTACAGGATGAAAAGATTGTACACGGAAGGTATTTGAACCTTCCGTTACTTGAATTTCATCCTCCTTTTATTTCTGCCCGGAATCAAGCCGTCTTTTTATCAACTTGCTAAACACTCCTTCATTTATAGGACGACAAAATAAGGAAGTGAAAGTCTGTCTATGGAACATTGCTGGGTTGAAAGATAAGTTACAAGATAACGTGATTTTACATTTTGTTATGAGTTTCGATATTTTGTTTCTTTTAGAGGCGAGACAGTATTTCAATATGTCAGTACCAGGGTTTAATGTTTAGGCCAATGTGTAACGAGTAGGTCAGCACCGAGAAGGAGTGGTAATACAGATGGTGAAGGACAAAATCGTGGTGGCCTGACCAGAAGATATGTGGTGTGTATATTCCCCCAAGTGATTCACCATACTTGACCTCAGCAAAACACAGAACCTTGGCGAGCTACACAATCAACCCTTACGGTTACGTCATCACTATGGATGACTTTAACGGTGAAGTCGGACAGTCTCGCTGTGTTGACGAGGCAGGGTTTGCGTATCGGTATGAGGGTGTGAAGGACATGGTGGTGAATGGTCATGGTAAAACCATTGTGATTATGTCAGAACAATTATTTGATAACAGTGAACAAACTGGTGTATAGGAGTAAAGATTTCAATGGAATTTTGTCTTTTAAACGTCATGATACATGGTTGTCGGAAATAGATCTATACCTGTGTAAATTGACTATACCTATACATATCCTTATGTTCTAACACTCATACTTCCTAAGTCTACCCAATCGCATGACATTCCTGGCTGCTAGATAGCGCCAACAAGCCTAGTGGTCTAGGCATATATATATATATATATATATATATATATATATATATATATATATATATATATATATATATATATATATATATATATATATATATATATATATATATGAGATATCTCTACTTCTTCTATAACCATATATAATATTGAAAATGAAAGAATATTATAAAATCTATTCTTTTCATTGTTGACTTTGTTGATGTTTATGAAGCTTTGGGTGCTGCTAATTTTCTTGTGTCGTAGTGAAAGGGTTAGTTGTCTCTACCTCTGCATGAAGATTTTAACGTCTGAAGAAGAGGTTCGGTGAATGCAGTTTCAAGCTTGAAGACCAGCAGTGGGCGAGTGAAGGTGCTGCATCCCTGCCTTGCTTCATATAATGTGTGGTGAGATGGGCCCCCCAGGATTCTTGGGGAGGAGGGAAGCACCCAGCACACCCTTACTGATTTATTGATTTGATACTTTGTTTCAGTGCATAGGCTACTGTCTTGTTCGAAAATAACTGTCAGGCAAACTCACTTTCTAATGACATAACTCTATATAGACAGGTAGGAAGATAGAGAAATTAATATAAAGACTACTTACTAAGAAAAAAAAGAAAAAGCTATATACATTGGTAGATAGAGATAAATTTGTTTGCATATATATATATATATATATATATATATATATATATATATATATATATATATATATATATATATATATATATATATATAAGTGCAAACTAATGATAAAGTTAGTGGACTACACAACATAGTATTGATACGTATTATGCTTGTCTGACTAAACGCGATAGGACGACCAAATCAACCATCGGATTAACGAACTTCGGTTCGTTAAACCCGATAGAGTTTAGTCTGCAAATTTAATTCGTTATGTCCGAAATTCGTTATAATATTGAGATACGCCGTGAAGGCTATAATTGGCTACTTTTAACATAAATAGTTTATATTGACTTCACCAACTGATAATCATTATTATGGTGTCATTAGGTGCGTGGTTCTAAACACGATGCCGATCCTCGATGCTCGGACGCCGTCGCCACACGGTATACATTCGACATCAGTAGAGATAAGAGGTTATCTGTCAAGGAGTAATTAAATTATGTGCATTCCTATTTGAATATATATATATATATATATATATATATATATATATATATATATATATATATATATATATATATATATATATAAAACGCACGCGTGTGTGGGTGTGACTAGCTAGCTGTCTGAGTGGCGTACTCGCGGGAGTCATCTGGTTGCCATTCAATTAAATATTGTGTATAGGTGAAAAACATCAATAAACATGTATCAGTTTATATATTTATCATAATCAACAACACGTGTTCCCTCTCTTTCTATCTCTATCATGCACACTGTCAGGTCTTGTCCACACCTCCCTGTCCACCTCCACACCTACATTCCCTTCTAATCTCCTTTATATCGAGGGAAAAACTAGACAGTGCGACATTCTTGCCGGCTTTTGATCTCCTGGGAATCTCCGACCTTCCTCAACCCTTCTGACCTCTCTGACCCCTAACCAGATAAATCCAACTTTCCTAACCCTACTCGACTTTACCCAAGCATCTGTAAGCTCCGCCTCTTTACATTTTAAAGCACATGTTCCTCGCCCCCTCCCTATCCTCTGCAAGGAGTTAGTGATGACTAGATTCATAGTGAGTATGTGATAACAGTGTAAATTGCCGTGAAATGCTCTCGCTTTCAATATAACACCGCCTTCCACACCCTGCTCCTACCAGACCGCCACCAACCTTGCTACAGTGGCTACAGCTCATCGCTCCTACTGCCACCACCACGTCACTAACCCCGCTACAGTGGCATCTCCGCTCATCCTCTGCCCTCCCCTCCCCCCTCATCCTCTGCAAGGAGTAAGTGATGGCTAGATACATAGTGAGTACAAAGTGTGTAATGATGGTGTTGATTACCGTGAAACACTCGATTTAAACCAACCTCCATTCGACCCTATTCTTGGCGTTTGCGCATGCACATTGTGGCTGTGACGTCAACTGAAACAGCTGATCACTGCACGGCTGCTTTCCCCTGCCTCCCCACCTTGACTACCTGAACAGCTGACTAACTCCGACCCAAATCACAAATTACAATGTCTCGTATTAATTTACCTCCTCCAGAGCAATCATGTGTTATATGAGGCGCACCGAGGCAGAAGGGCGTATGCGACAAAATGGCCAAAATTGAGTTCTCCCTCTCACAGGCTAAAACAAGTCTTTCTCTACCTCTTGCATGGACTTACGTCCCTCTTCCTTACTTCTATAAGGCTCAATTTTCTATTCTTTACAAGTATATGATAAGATTTAGTGACGCATGGCAGACAATGCCAGAGAAGCGCCCAGGCAGAAGGACGTATCTCACTCCTGTCGCTCCCCTGCCGCTCCCTTCACACTTCCTCCAATAGGAGGCTGCATGACGCTCTGACGTCACAGCTTCTAGCGTATCAGAGCGCGGTATTCTGCTCTCTCTTACAAAAGCTGTCCCGCTCTCCCTCAGTCAGCGGCGAGTTCTCTACACATTTTTTTGAGGGGTACATAATCCCAATTATTTATGTTTTTTATCCAGATATATAAACTTTTCCAACTTTGGTTTACATCACGTGATAGGACTGTTCGAGGCCTTTCTTTTGGTATGCTTATCATACCCATAGCAAAATTATAGAGCCGGGAAAACGCGTTCAAATATTACGAAACTTTGAACGCGTTTTTCCGTGTTTTATGTTTCTGGCACTTACGACCTTCTGCCGCGCCGCGACGCGCCTCATACTCTGAGCTGTTTTCTGAAATGCATAAAGTGCGATATATGTTACAAATAGTATATCCATCCTAACTGCTCTAAATTACCTGCATATGCACTAGGTAATTGGATCATGACTCGATATAAATACAAGTGTGAACCTTGTGTTCGAACCACACTGGATGATGAGGATTATGATCGAAAATTTGCTTTTGTCTTTAATCTTCTCATCAATGTGCAGGGAACGAAAGTAATGGAGGTCATGAAGGTAGTGTGTGTGAGCAGTCGTCACAAGCAAAAATCACCGCTGTCTTAGATAACCTATGAAAGGATTTTATAGAGAATGAAAATAGCAGGGATCAAGAGCGCGGTGACTACGAACAGCCACAACAACCGACCAGGCCTGGCCCTAACAAAGCCAACTACCGGGACCACCAAACCATGCTTCCTACCACAAGCACTTCTAACACTAATAACACAGAAAATAGTGTTGGAAATAGTACTAAGAAGACTCAAATCTGCAGATTCTATAAAACTCATCCTTGCAAATACTGGCGTTCAGGAAAAGAGTGCAATGATACACGCCCTAAAGTCTGCTACAAATACAGGACCAATGGTCGGGACATTAAAAGAGGTTGCACATCTCAAACATGTACCCACTATCATCCTGCTGTATGCAAAAATTCAGAAAAAGACAGAGTTTGCCTGCACCTCGAATGCCCTTATCTTCATTTAAAAGGCACTCGACATTACCAACCACAGCCAGAACTTTTTGTGCAAATTCAGTTTTCCTTTGTGGGGGCGCGTGAGGACTCTTCAAGTTTTCTTGTCAATATGTTTTGGGTGATTATTTTTCTACTTTCATATAGATATGTAACAATGTAACATTTATTTTGTCATTTAGTTTGTCATGTATTCCTGCACTCAATCGGTTAGGAAGTTCTCAAGTTTCCGCCAGATGGCTCTCGCTCTGCGAGGCATCGCGAAGGGGTAGACTTCCAGCCACGACCAGCAGCTAGTTGGTGTGGATGTCCGCCTCCGCTCCTTCTCCCCGGGGTTTACTTGAGTATTTTGATCTGTTATTTTGTTATTTGTTACACGATGTTTTTGTGAAGGTTAATGGTATTCCAATATAGGAGCTCGTCTTCTCAATTTTGGGTGTAATACATTTAATTCTATGTTGATGGTGTAGTGTTTTGTTGGTGCCGGGACCTTCTAGAGACCGATCCGCCGACACGAGTACACCATTCCCTGTGTCCTCCGCTTGAGTATATCATTGGAGTGTATCATCCTCCTTTCCCTGAGTTTACCCTTGGAATGTATTTCTCCCTTGTGTCTCCCTCCAATAAGTTTAGCCCTGGAGTGCATTATTCCCTGTGTCTACCCTCCCCCACCCCCCCCACCCCGCGTCCCAGGTGTACCTCCTGTTTACCACCTTTTGCCCCTCTCCCCCCTGACAAGCAATGAGTGTAATTCCCCAGTTTCTGGACATAACACATTGCTAAGGCTTTTAACTACTGGGCATTTGTTTCTTTTTCTTAATGAGATGTGTGTATTTCCCTGGTTTATGTAAGTGGACCTCCACTACATGTGTAGTGGCTGGTGTTATATCTTTTCTATTTGTGGAGGTGACTAATGATTATTATGTTCTGTTGAATTGTTACTTTATTGTAGCATAAATCTACTCTCCATCCTGAATCTGGGTTTATTGACTTCTGAAATGTTCTTTCCTTTTATTTATTTATTTTAGAGAAAATTTGTTTGATATCATATCTCCTTAAGTTTCCCTCCTTTTATTTGAACCTAACAGAAATATTTGGCGACCTTGCCAGGATGGATTGTGCTGATTTATGTTAACTAAATATTTTCTCCCCAGTGTTTAACATACAGGAACTGTGCTGCACCATGGTGATCTTGTTTGTCTATATTGTTATGCAATTTTTTGTGTGTGTTGCTACAGTACAGTGTTTATTTATCTCTACAGTGACTCTTGACAACCCCTTAGACACACTTGCTAATATTATCAATGAGGAAGATATTGTTACCTTTCTTTCTTCTAAACCTTCTCCAGGGAATCTTGATATGACCAAGCATGAGCTGCAGTTAATTGTCCAGTACTTAGGAATGAATATTCCCTCTGAGTGGAATAAGCCTCTCCCATCAGAGGAGTCTCACATTGGGCATGGTAAAGTGTGTCCTCCCCTAAGGAAAGTGGAGGCTATCTCAAATCTTAGTCAACCTTAGAACTGGAGAGAGCTCCAGTGGTTCCTTGCTATGATTGGATATTATAGGTGCTTTGTAATGAATTTCTCAGATGTAATTGCTCCCTTAACAGATTTGCTTAAAAGATATAAGAAATTTGTGTGGTCTCCAAAGTGACAAGTAGCTTTTGAAACTAAAAAAAAAAATTGATATGTCAACCTATTTTAGCTTCACCTAATTTTGATCTCCCTTTTAAGTTGGCAGTTGATGCTAGCAATATTTGTCCTGGTGCAATCATATTGCAAAGTGATGAAAGTGGTGTGGAACATCCAGTTTGTTATTTCAGTTGAAAATTACACTCTGCTCAGAGGAACCACTGTTATTGAGGAGGAACTGCTTGCTCTAATTATGGCACAACAATTTTTTGTCTATTTACCCCCCCCTCTGGACCCAGAATAACCATCACCCTTTGAAGTTTCTTGATAGATTTAAATATAAAAATCAGAGACTAACACACGAGTTTGTTTCTTCTAGAGTATTTGCTCTCCCTTCAGCACATAAAGGGAGTGAATAACGTTCTTGCAGATGGTTTGTCTAGGGCTTAGCGAGCCAGAACTTTTTGTGCAATTCCTGTCTTTCTTTGTGGGGGCATGCGAGGTATTTTTCTATTTCAAGTTTTCTTGTCAATATGTTTTGGGTAATTATTTTTCAACTTTCAAATAGATATGTAACAATGTAACACTTATTTCTAGTTTGTCATGTATTCCTGCACTCAATCGTCACCCCTAGAGGACCCTATCACAAGGGTTAGGAAATTCTCAAGTTTCCGCCAGCTCCTACACAGTTTAAAGCCCTTCTAAATGCAGATTTCTTTGTTGCCAATACCTGCTTTATGGAGATCTATGATTGCCTGAATAGTTTTCTCATCTGTCCACTTTCCACCCATGCCTAATAAGTTCTAATATGTAAAAATAGAAGTGCAATATAAGAGGAGAAAGCAGAAAAGGAAACAAAGCAGTACCATATATTTACTTTCTTTGACAACAGGTAGTGTATTCTGAGGAACTCCTCCCGGAGGGTGTCGTGGTGATGACTCTCAATGGCAGGCGGCTTCTGGCTCATCCACTACGTACACCACCACCTGAGAACGGCTACTCCTACCCACCCCCCCACTCGGGTCATCGCTACAGCCAGACCATGCTGTGTATCAGTGTCCTCCCTGATCAGTCACACAGTCTTGGTGAGTTGATATCTCTGTATGTTTTTTTATACAACGATTGTGGGGTTTTAACAGGAATTTATGGGCTAAAGGAGACTGCCTAATGGAGACCTCCGACTTATTTGTTAACCCCAAGTGGATGCCCAATCTCCTCCTAGACTATGGCTGGATCCAAAACCCATATGCTTTGGGATCTCAAGGCCCCCAAAGTGCATTTGATTCTATTTTACCACAGTGGTGTGAGTCAGGATTTGTACAGCATTTATGTTTGACTTGCATAAATCCTTCTTAATGACAATAAAATCATCTAATCACACCCAAAATGCAAGGTAAAAATGTGCCCCAGTACTGAAGTGGTCAACAACAGAAAGTTAGAACTCTTTTTGTCATGTGCAGGGTGGGTGGCAGCTGATCCAGAACAACCCTTTCATAAATTCCGCCAACATGCCGCCTGCCTCTCTGGCTGCCAAATTCCCCATGCTGACCAGGGTGATGGAGGGGGAGCGACCCTCATGGTACAGCATCACTCTGGGAGATTGGCGGCAGGCAGTATTTAAAGAACAAGGTGAGGGAAATTCTCTATCAGTCTATCTATTTATATATGTGTCAATCTATTGAGAGAGAGAGAGAGAGAGAGAGAGGCCCCATGTGTTGAGAGAAAATGAAAAGAAACTATAATATTGATACTTGGAAATATACATCTGGCACTCTTTAAAACATCATGCCCTTCCCCCCAAAGCCCTTTTTCTGGAACCACGTCTGTATCAATGTACATACATACTTTATACATGCTCTGATCTTCTCTTTCTTCCCGCAGATGTACAGGAATGAATCTGAGCCGCGAGGTTACGTCTTGCTGGCCCACTACAAGAACTTCATCCATGAACAGCATGAGACTCACTCTGACTCTGAGATTGACGTACAAAACCAGGGTCAGCTGTTCAGCCAGATGGGATATGAGCCTTCCTACCACATCAACATGACCAAATGGGTGGGTGTGACATGCTTAGGTGTAACGGAACAATAGATCTGCTGGTTTTCACACAAACAGTAATGAAAAGCAAATCAAGCTATATACACTGACAAGGAAATTCTGTGTCTTGTTTCTGTTTGTCCTCAACACACCCATCATACCCAGATTAAGCACCACACACTCAAATGTACATTGTTTACTCTACTTTCGGAGGTGAGGAGGCCGACGCATCTTTCATTCTCTCTCTCTCTCTCTCTCTCTCTCTCTCTCTCTCTCTCTCTCTCTCTCTCTCTCTCTCTCTCTCTCTCTCTCTCTCTCTCTGGTAAACTGGAACTCCCTACCTGTTTTTATATTTACAACTTCCTATGACTTGACTTTAAGGGGGAGGTTTCAACACATTTCTGCCTGCCTTTTGTCTAACGGTTTTTATTTTCATTGTTGTTTTTTCTACCTGAACCAGCTTCTCTCTCTCTTACTTCAATAAAATGTAAATTGCCAAAAAAACATCAGTCAATTAATGAATCTCTCTCTCTCTCTCTCTCTCTCTCTCTCTCTCTCTCTCTCTGCAGGTTTTGTGTCATTGCGTCACCCTGAAAGTGGATCATGGCTGGTGGAGGCAATCTGTGAGGTGTTCATGAAGGATACTTGTGATACTGAACTGGAACACCTCATGAAAAGGGTATGGTGCAGTTCAACTATAATTTGTCTTCCTATTAAACATTGCTTGAATTTCTTCCATGTGTCATTCCAGTTACTCTTGTTCTTCTGTTTGTTTTGCCTTGGTGTGATTTATTTGCCACATTTGTCACGCCCACACCAGAGACTCCAATTTGTCCGTCTCTCAACAGGTCTCAAGGCGTGTACCGGCCAACTTCAACACTGAGGGTAACTCATTAAGTCTTCTTTCACTGAAGTACAACGGTGAGATGTGAGCAAGGCAGAGTG
The DNA here is from genome assembly GCA_020233015.1 of Callinectes sapidus. NCBI lineage: Eukaryota > Metazoa > Arthropoda > Malacostraca > Decapoda > Portunidae > Callinectes > Callinectes sapidus. Next base: position 13,845,738 of record CM035193.1, read on the forward strand.
AGCAGTAGTTAATTAATTAAGTGAGACAGGGAATGAGTCTGTGTTTTTGGAAGAGGGTGACAGTGAGTGGGAGAGATAGTGAGACAATTTAATGTTGCCTTTTTTGGAGAATGAATGTAATGAGTGTGTGTGTATTGCAATGTCCTTCAATATTCTTGATGATGGGATGGTGGTATGATTGGTGTCTGCAGTGCATGCCAGGTGAAAGGAATATTGTGTGAATCTGTGAGGGGAGTGACACTAGTGTGTGAGCACAATATATATATATATGTGTGTGTGTGTGTATGCTTGCTATATGCTGCTTCACTGGTATGGTGAATTTATAGATAATGAAAGTTATCTGGAATGAACATAAACAACAGATTTTATGATCTCAAAGGATTTCAAATCCAGTGACAGTGTCACTTTACAGGACCATAAACTGGAACAAAGCCTCACCATTCACACCTTTAGCCTCTCGGATAGTAGTAGTAGTAGTCTTTCTATCTATACAGGGTGGCTAGACAAAGCATGCACACACACTCACCATTCACACTCCTAGCCCTCTCGGATAGTAGTAGTAGTAATAGCAGTCTATCTAACTTTACACGGTGGCTAGACAAAGTATAGATGGAAGTGAAGTGTTCTCTAGTTTGTGTTATTCAGTGAGAATCGACAGCCACAGATGCATTATATAATGTGATGTAGTCCAAGAAAGTGCTTGTGTTTTGAAATGTGGTGTTTCTGCTTCACAAAGATGTACTATGTCCTTGCAATTCTTTTTATTCGTCTTTTCTCTTGTTTGTCTTCATAACCCCCTTTCTTGTTCTCATTCTTTTTTTCCGTTTCCTCTTTCTCATTCATGTCATACTCTTCTTTCTTATTCTCACTCTTTTCTTCCTCAAGTTCCCCTTCCTCATTCATTTCATCCTCTTCTTCCTCATTTTCTCATGCTTCCTCATTTTCCAGATTCTTTTCTTCCCAGTGAAAGTAGATTTTATTATATTTGCCTTTTTGTATTTTTTTGCTGTTTGGTTTCAATCTGTATATTGTATTTTTTTTCAAATGTTCATAGCAGTGATCTCAAAGGATTTCAAATCCAGTGACAGTGTCTTTCTTTATTCTGTGTTAATGATAAGTACATCTAGAAGAAAAATAACTCAGATGCAAATAATATTGATAAGGACTAAATAGTACATAAGCCCGAAAAATGTCTCATCATCAGCTTTACTTTACCTTTACGTTTCATCAGTATTATTAGTGGCAGGTTTACAGTTTCCATTAGAGTTTTCAAGTTTACGTAGTATTTGATGGTGCCACTCTGTAGAAATGACATTTATACTCGACATGTTTCAGTCAGTCTTGCAAGTTTTTGACAGATGTGCTCAAGCAGATGATTGATTACTTGTAAGATGCAAACTCTCCTTTGTAGTAGGTTTGTATGTGAGGGATGCAGAAATAACCCTTGCCTTACTAACAACACTGCATTTTCTTCTTCTTCTTCTTCTGTGGAGGAAGAGTTTCATCATTGTCAGGACAGTGAGTGCTTCTGATGAATAGTTGTAAGGAGTGATGAATGAAGGAGGTAGTATTGATGTATTTATTCTATCTAGTAGACCAGGGTGTGGTTGCTCATGTTTATATACAGTACTTGCCTATTCCAAGCTTATGTATACAGCTTGCATATAGTGGAGTTGTTTGTCATCATGTCTGTCTGTGTGTGTAGTGAGCACCAGCTTAGTTAGAGTGCTACTTGTTGTAAGAAAGAAAGTTAACTGGGGAATCTTTTTTTCTGCACTGCTTTCTGAACTCAATAATTCATGAATGAATTCCACTCTACTTCTCCTTCCACTGCATGTGATTGATTGGTGATTGCATGGAAGAAAAATGAATTTTATTGGTAACTTAAGGTGGAGGAACTCATTCATGAACTTCATGACATACTATAGTTCACTTTTTTATCTATTGACATTGTATTATGGTCAGTAGAGAAAGTTTCACATTTGGCTAGGTGTGTGGAACCATGAATAATGACTGCTGGCTGGCTGACTAACAAATACCACATTTTTGTAGTAATATGTAACTAACCGATCCTAATAGTAGTGTGTGTGTTTTGGTGGCTGTATGTACGTAGCTGTTTAGTTTTTACTAACATACATCTTCTATGTTTGTAATCATTAATAATAAATACTGCTTGTAATGTATCATGAGTATTTCATTACATTGCATCTGCTTCACAAAGGGTCTTTCTTTGTTTAATTAAGGACTGTGCTTTTTTTGTTGCTTTATTTGATTTGATTGCACACTTTAATAATCACATAATACGTCCGTCACCTTGTCTCTGGTTTTCAGGTTCTTTGGAGGTGTACCATGGTAGTGTTATGGGTGTTGATGGGTGGTGGTGGTGGTGGTGCATGGATGGTATTGTTGGATTGATGATGATGACTTGTCTCTTCCTGCAATGCCTTGGAATTTATTAATCTTAAGAAGTCCTCTTCCTCCTCCTTGTATTAGTAGTGGTGGTTAGACTTTTAACTTTAAAATCTAGAAGATGAAATATATAGCAAGGGATTTTCTTCAGTAAGCATGTTCAGAGTATTAGGAAATGAACAGTTGGAATTTAAGAGTATGTTTTTCTGGGATATTAATGACTTTCCCTCATTTTTTTCTTTGTTTTGCTGCTGGTTATTGTATTTTGATTTTACGTATATGTGTATGGTGATCTCTTATTTCTATTGTTGCTCTTGTATAAATGTGACACAACTCTTTATATTTCAATTCATCCATTGGTAGTCTTGGCAAGCTTTTTCTTGACATTTCTTGATTGCTATGGTGTTTTGGAAGTGTTTGATGACTTGTTTTATTAATTTCCTTTATTGTAGTAACTCTTATGTCGTATTACTTGATTTTGTGGGCGTTTCACCAGTGTCAAATGATCTCTTTGCCCTGTTTTGCCTCGTTTCATTTGCTAATTTATGGAGTATTTTCGTTAATTTGATTTTGATTGATGTTTAAGGTGTTTCTATATGAATTTTTCCATTGTTTATCGCTATTGTTTGCATAACCTACTTGATTTCTTAGCGCATATACTGTGCGAATATTGAATTAGCAAGATACCAGTACTGTCTGGCCTTGTTTGCTTAGTTTATTTTTTGCTATTTTTTGCTAATTAGCTTTGCTTTTGACATTTAAGGGTGTTTATATAATATTCTTTGCATATAACTTACATGATTTCTTAGCTGTGTGAAGAAAAAATAGAAAAATACAATTACTTTTTGGCTTGATTACTGCTTGTAAATAAGCTCTTTCCAGCAGGCCAGACATGAGGGGGTGGGGTGGGACCAGCGGTGTCTGCCGAGCCCCTGAATCAGTTGTTTCCCAGTGTTGGGTGGGTGAAGGTGTGGGCTGATTAGCAACTTTTAACCTATTGAAAAGACTCTGGATTTATGGTGTTTTTACTATTCCAGTGGCGTTTAAGACGATTTCTACCGGGAAAAAAACGTCTGTTTAAAGTGACTAGTGAGATTTATTGTTCCATTGTTCATCTGTATTGGTTGATTTCTTGGCGCATATACTGTGTAAATAGCAAATTAGCAAGATAGGACTACTGGTCGTTCCAGGCCGTGACGTCTGCGTGAGGGTGGGAGGGCCAGCTGTCTGTCTGTTTGGCGAGCCCTTGGCTCAGTTTGTTGTGTGGTGAGGATGTGAGCAGGTCTTAACCTATTGAAAAGCCTCTGGATTTATGGCGTTTTTATTATTCCAGTGGCGTATTAAGACGATTTCTACCGGAAAAATCGTCTTTTTAAAGTGACTAGTGAGATAACACGACTGTTTAAGCATTCTAGTGACATATTAAGACGACTTCTACGGTGACTAGCAGGATTTCACGAGTGCTTTTAAGGACATATTAAGTGTTCAAGTCATCTTAATACTGGACTAAAGCCGCAAGATGGAATCACAGGGGCTGCTGGACTACGTTATCAAGGTGACTGCAAGCGCTGTGACGAAAGCCTCATGGTGCCAGTGTTTATTTACGGCAGTCACTCCTATGCGGGAGGCGTAACCCCCCAACACAGACCCCGGCGTCATCTTTGAATCTCATTTCATCGGTCATTTTCAGCCTTATCTCTCATTATTATAGGCTCACCTTGCCGCAGTATGCAGCCATCGTACTAAGCTTTCATATTAGCCATTCAGACATAGCTTTCGTGGTCAAGTTTAGGTTTTGTGAAGGTTTAAGTGAGATGTGGGGGGGTCGGACCCCAACCCAGGGCCCCCCTGCCAGGCGCCAGCCGAGCGCCAGCTGGCTCTTATTTCAGCATATTTTCTTTTAACTCTGGACTGTTTATTTAGGCTCAATAGTGAAATGTAATGCTTTCTGTGAATACTGTGGGCTGTTTTGAATGTCTGCCATGCGTGTGTGGGCTGGAGATAGCTGTCGTTGGCGTTATTATGATCGTAAATAAGGGCTGATTTCTGCTCCAAATTAATTGGAACGCCCAAGACCATTCTTTATTCGAGACAGTATCAAGTTCTTATTAACTGCCAATGATAGTCCTTATCAAATCATGTTTTGTGCGTAAAGCTCAGTGCAATCAGTGGAGGAAAAAGTGTTTGCTAGCGGTGTTTAAAGTTGCATTAATTATTTATTTATCAGCCTGTAAATGATTTATTTCTGCCTCCAGATCACTCTCAAGTGTTAAGAATAGTTAGAAGGAATTACTCAAATACTTTGAAGTGGTTTTGGGTTCTTTTGAAGTGATAGTGATTGAGTATTTAATGTGTTTTAAAAAGGGTCATATTTTTATAAAATACTTTTTTCTAGTGGAAATTCTTAACAATTAGTGTTGTTTGGAGTTTGTTTATGCTTTGGGAATTAGTTAGAATATTTATGCAGCCGGAATATGTCCATTTTTTTGTTCTAAAAGCGTTTTTTCGAAATGTCATTTTTAAAATGGTCTCCCCTAAAATACGTACGTAAATATAGACAGTCAACATAGAGCACGGGGCTAGGCTGTGACGTCATCAGCCGTGACGTCACAATGATGGCCGCCTCCTGCTGGCTTCCCTTTCTGAATCTTATCTTACATATATATTATGATTTACTGTGTTTACCGTGTTTGCGTGCGTGTGTGTGTGTGTGTGTGTGTGTGTGTGTGCATGCGTGCGTGTGTGTGTGTGTGTGTGTGTGTGTGTGCTTAATCAATAGGGAGGGGATAGTAATACGTAGAAATCTCTCGGTATATTGATGTTTGCTACAGGACCTGCCACATAGAGATCTGATATCTTGTTGCAGCATCTTCTTCCCTTCATTTCTTGTGTTGTAACCGAATCAGCTGTTTTTGTGAATGTATTTAACTGATGAACATTATTAATTTGCATCTTCTCTCTCCACAGCCAAGGAGACAAGGTAAACTACTTGTTGCCTTATTTATTTGTCAATGCTTACGTTCTTTTTACTGTTTGACATCTGATTTCCCTGAGGTTTGAGAGTAAAGTTGTTATTATTCGGTCATAA
>CM035193.1:13851254-13874904 GCA_020233015.1 Callinectes sapidus
CGGACGTTCATGGTGGTCAACACATGCAAAATTCTTACCACTGAGCCATGAGGTGTGTATAATGTACGTGTGTATGTGTGTGTATGTACGTGTGTGTGGGGGGGGAGGGGGGGGGGAAGGGAAGAGTCGGGACAAGGACACGACACAGCCGCATTACCGTCATGTGTCCTGCTTATCAATCAGCAGTCGCTCCCTGTCCTGTCCTGTCCTGATCTGACGATGACTTGTTTATTATTATATCATTTCTTTTATCTATCATCATTCTCTCTCTCTCTCTCTCTCTCTCTCTCTCTCTCTCTCACCACGACTATTTGATGAGATGATTAGCGGTGTTTTCATTGGAGTTTCTCCAGTTTATGATGACAAAATCTGGTCAATCTTCCTCTCAGACTTTAGAAAGGAATTAAATAACTCTTGTCAACTTAAATTAAGCTTTTTGAGATTGTGGAAGTGAAGCATAGTGTTACGAACCAATGTATTTTGACGAGTCAGCAGAGAGAGACAGTGGTGGGCCAGTGAGGTAGAGAGAGGGTGAGAGTGCTGCCTTACTTCCCCGCGTTCCTGGACAGATACACGTCCCAACTGACTGCCATGTAATAGTGCCTGTGCTTAGGCAGTGTGTGTGCCAGGACTGTGTGTACCTAGTTGACATTGTGGAAGCCTGCTGGGATTCCGTGGAAGAGGTGTGAGGTGTGAGGGAGGTGGCCCGACCTGCCGCCACCTGGCTGTGTGTGTCGCCTTGCCGAGCACGCCTTTACCCCCGTTTTACGTGTACTGCTTGGTGAGTAAACTGGCCAAAGTGAACTGTATGTGTGTGTGTCTGCTGTTATAGGTACACTTCGCTACACTTGCCCATCGGAACCGTGTGGAAGTTACGGAACTTACTCCCCTGTGAACGCTGTGGCATGAGACCGTGCAGTTGGGGAGGGGGGCAGAGAGAGAGAGAGAGAGAGGGTGTGAAGAAAGGGGTAACGTATCTGTGGTGGTGCCAGAAGTAGTGGGATATTTATTTGATGGTGCCAAGTGACTAGCCGAGTGTTGTACGTAGTGGCAGCAGAATGGAGGAGGACGAACGCAGATGGCGGGGATGACGCGCCTCTGTCTACGTGCAAGGCTGAGGCTGGCTGGTAACATCACATTGGCCGGAGAGGAAAATTCCGCCGTGATGACGATGCTTCAAGCCCTGCTGATGACACAAATGAAGGAGCAGACGACAACAATAGTAGACCAGCAGGCGGTGAAAATGGACGAGGAGCAGGCAGTACAAATGAAGGACTGACCCCCCTTGTGAACCCTGTGGCCTGAGACCTTGCTGTTACGGGGTGGGGGGTGGTGAAGAAGGGGGTTAAGGTAACAATAGAATTGCTTCAGAATACAAGATGCCCCGCTTGTATTGTTGTAATGATCGAATGGGTCATTAAGTGTGCATTACTAACAATGTTTCAAAAGGCTTCATTTTAAACCTAAGTGTTTTTAAGGTGATTTATGGTCATAGACGCAAAAAGACAAGATTTTTATATGAATTGGAGAAACACCCTTGAAAACACCGCTAATAATTTCTGTGGCCTTAAAAATGTCTCTTTCTTCAGACTTTACTTGAAAATTTGACTCTATTCCAGACACACACACACACGCATACATCAGTGCCAGTGCCACAGTCTTCCCGTGTCCTGAGTGCCAGCAAGCCCTCCCTCCCCACCAAGGCCTCCCTACTGCGGCACTTCAGAATACACACTGGCGAGTCACCCTTCTTTCGTGCATAAGGGGGGGGCACTTTAAGGAACACGGTAATGTAGATAGTTATTATTTTCTTTTTCTATTTTATTGTTGTTGTTGTTATTTGTAGTTTTCTACACTTCAACTTTATTAATTTGCTTCTCATATCTCCCCAGAGCCGCCTCCTTCACCATCCCGGCAGTAGTTCCCCGTGACTAGCCAGCAGGTGGTCCTCCCCCTCCCTGATGGCGTCTGTAGGGCTGTGGTGAGACAGACAGACAGCCAAGGACAAGGTAAACGATTCGCTGCCTTGTTTATTTCTTGATGATTATATCTATCTATTTATATTGTGTCTATCTATTGAGAGAGAGAGAGAGAGAGAGAGAGAGAGAGAGAGAGAGAGAGAGAGAGAGAGAGAGAGAGAGAGAGAGAGAGAGAGAGAGAGAGAGAGAGAGAGAGACCCCATGTGTTGAGAGAAAATGAAAAGAAACTATAATAATGATACTTGAAAATATACATCTGGCATTGTTTAAAACATCATGCCCTTCCCCCCAAAGCCCTTTTTCTGGATCCACGTCTGGGGGAGGGGGTGGGGGGTGTGAAGAAGGGGGTTAAGGTAACAATATAATTGTTTCAGAATATATATATATATATATAATGTCCAACATCACTATAACAATACAATTTTACAGATATAATACTTTGAAGTACAAAACGGAGGAGGAGATTAATCAAGACAATCCTCCGAGTCAGCGGCGGCCTCTATCTCCACTCTGGTCGTTGTCGCAGAATCGCTCTCAGGTTCCGTTCTCTGGAAGGGAGTGGCCTCGTCTCCCTCCGCCTCTCCCTTCAAGTCCTCTGTTGCATCACGCTCAGGCGTTTCTCCAGGCCTCTTGCGTTTAAAGAATCCAATCTGCAAGGTGGGAAAATTAATACTTGGTCATAGTGTCGTTGTTGTAGATATTTGTGTAAAATCGTTGTTTGATCATGCAAATCTTTAAAGTTGTTTGCCCAGTGCTCTAATTTGAGTTTGCTGCTACATTAGCTACAGATGTCACTGCAGGACAAAACATGCCTCTAACTACACTTATTTTTTTGCTTTTCTTCAATTGGCAATCCCTTATCATCATTGTTTGAAATCTCTCACATCTGTCCCATACCATTTTTGGATGTAATGCAGAATTTTTACAGGAATCTATGGGCTATAGAATATCTATTGGAGACCTGCTATCTGAAAACCTACTTGTTTGGGAACTGTTACTATGAGTGGAAACCCTCCCTACCATCGGACCGTAGCGAGGATTTGAACCCATGCCCTTGAAGACTATAGGCCCGGCCCCCAAGGCACGCATAGTTCCACTGTACTGCACTTTTGAACTACATTTCGTTCATCATACTGGTTGTAGTGTAGTTACTCATCAATACTTCAGTAACAATCCACAATGCATCCGCTTTCGTTTTTTCGTACCTCTCAGCTAGTTGGTAATTTTTCTCCTCCCAAAACTACCATTACTTAACCCACCTTAACCAATACTGCCACCACCGCCGCCAGGATGAGGAGACCCACCAGCACTGCCACCACGTAAGGCCAAGCCGGGGTGCTTTTAGCAGGAGGCCGCCAGCCTGTCGGTGTTAAGACGACCCATTCGCCGCTGTGGGAGATAAATGCTACTACAGTAGTTTACGGTTGAGGCAACAGGAGAGAAAGAGGGAAAGGATGAAATTACAAAATTACAAGTAGGACGGAATAGAGGAGCTAGGATGCCACTGAATGAACCAAGGTACACAACAGGGAAACTTTGAGATGTGATATGGGATGCAGCACATTTAGGGAAAGGGATACTTGAGTGCAAGATTAGGCTTTTAAGAATGAATAATGCATAGTAGCAAAGAAGGTGTATCTCTAGAATCAAAGCTGAAACAAATGGAGAAAGAAGTGCATACGAATATTGCTATTTTCTTGTTAACTGCTTGTCTCCTTTCCTGTTGACTCACCACACAAGAATTTTCTTTTCCTCTCATCCCTATTCTGTCCAACTTTGTGATGCAAGAGTTAAACAGTACTGCAGTACTGCAAATCATTAATTCCTTTCACTGGTAAACTCGAACTCCTTACCTGCTTTTATATTTTGAACTTCCTATGAATTAACTTTATGAGGGAGGTTTCAAAACATTTGTCCCTGCCTTTATTCTAATTCTTTTGAGCTTTAAGGAGATTGGCAAACTAGTGGGTTTTGAATTTGTTTTGTTGCACTTCAGGAGATTACTAGTTTTGTGACAGATAAGAATGGCTGAGATAAATTAAATTGAGCATGAATGGATCATGACATGAGGATGCAGAGTGGGAACTGAATGGATTGTGAGGAAAAGAAGAATGAAACCTGTGGGACTGATTGAATAAAAATAATATTGAAGAAGCCCTGATGCATGAAAGATATTCGATGGTAGCCTAGATGGGCATTTCCTCTGGAGTGGAGGCACAGTCTATGTAAGTGAGTGCAAGGAATTACAGATTAAGTCTCGCTGAAAAGTGTACCAGATATGTGACATGGAAGAGAATAAGACAGTGGATGAAGGATGTGATGCTTGAATGTGAAAGGTATGAGAGAAATGAGAGATGATCCTTTGATTCTCAGTTCAGGTAATATGAATGAGAGACTGGGGAAGACAGGAAGAGAGAGAGATGGTGGTTCTGTTCAAAATGTGCTGAGAGAGAGGAATGAAGTTATGATAGATGATGTGAGTCTAAAGAGAATGTGTCGTGCCTAATGTAGATATTGATAATATAGAAATTTTTTTAATCTACAGGTATAGCCAAAATCCAAAGGGTGGGTTTAGCAGTGATTGTTCACACCATCAAGATTGCAATACGCAGTAGTGGATGCAATGGAGACAAACATACTGCAAGTAAGTGGGACTTAGACTAACCTTTCTGTATATGCAGTATGGGTAGGATTACCATAAGAAGCTGCCGCACTGGTGTATATAGCAATTGTTACGTCATCAGTACCCAGTTTTCCTGTTGGAAGATTGAAGATGAAAAATGCAGAAACACATTACTTGTTCATTTGTTACTATCGGCACTATATATATATATATATATATATATGTATATATATGTATATATATGTATATATATATATATATATATATATATATATATATATATATATATATATATATATATATATATATATATATTCCCCTTTATGCATATGAGGTTAAAAGCGAGGGCAAGCTCAGCATTGTTCATTTGTTGGTTATTTTTCTCAATTTGTCTAACCAAATTTCTTTTTGTGAGTGGTAATGCTCCTGGAGATGATGTCCTTCATTACTTTTCTTCTAAAAAAAAAATGAAGGACATCATCTCCAGGAACGTCAAACCCACCAATGAAAATACAAGAATCACCCTCACTATCTACTATAAAACAAGAAAAACAAGCCAGCTTCTACTTTGCAACAGACTCCAACAATGTAGGACGCCCTTGCAAGAAGATCATGTCATCTACCAACACACCTGCAACAGCAATGAATGTGGACCTTGCTCATACATTGGGATGACATGAACTACCCTTTTAAGACATCTAACATGCCACATCAGCAGTGGAGCAATAAAAGAACTCTACAAAGGAAGAAACCATCTTCAACTAACCCACCAGGCCCTTAGTGAAAACACCATTATAATAGACAGGGAACACAACCTTCGACACCGACTTTTCCTAGAAGCCATCTATATCACCGTAAAACAGCCATCCATCAACATCCAAATGGAAAACATACAGATTCTACCAACACTCAAATGACGAACAGCCAATCAGCACGGAGACCAAGTGAGTAGAACATCCCGAGCGTAACAGCCAATCAGAAGCCAGCGTCGCACCGACTTGACCAAGCCCGATCCACTTCCTCACTATATAAGGTGCCTACCTGCAATCCTGAAGTCATACCTGCCTGAAGATGGAGTTAGGAGACTCCAAAATGTCGCAGCAAAGTTTCGTTCGCAGAACTACTTCACTGCATGAAGACACCAGAAAAATAGTGCGGCAAATAGAAACTGTACACAAACAGTTGAATAAAGGAGAATGCTCTATAGCTCTCAACCTCGTTTGCCTTCAAGAATATATATATATATATATTTTTTTTTTTTTTTTTTTTTTTTTCCCCCCCCAATACACCCGAGCCTTACCTGTCAGGGCTGTAGTGTTGTATGCCACCTTCACAGTTATGATGGGATTGAGATGGACTTCTCGCACAATACATGTCACCTTTTTACAGACAAGACCAGCCAGATGGCCGCACACTAGCCTGTAGGTGGCCATGACGGGGGGATCACTGATGTCACTTCCTGGTTCAAGACCTGCCTTGGAATCATCCTCCAACTGACACTGGCTTGTCCAACTGCTTGAAGTCTCCTTGAGGAAAAGTTTTTTTTTTATTTTATCATTTATCACTATCTCTTTGTGCAGTACTGTGTAAATAATAAGTGGATTATTTTCATATCTAAAAGTTTAGAATCTATACTTTATTGATAGATTAATCTCCTCCACAGTGTCTAACGGTGCTGCCATCCCTACTGTGCAGCACTATGAGGATTTCCTGCATCATCTTTGCCTATCCATTAACAAACTGTGTTAGACTATCTTGCTATTAGTAACGAGCTTCCCAGTGTTTAAAGTTCTGGAAACTCACTCATTATTGATTGTTTTTCTTATCTCCATGAAATGTGTAGCTACTTTGTCTCTGCAGAGTCTTCAAAGTGTAATAAACTAAAACGTACTTTTTTTTTTTTGCAACTTTATGAACTCACCTGTTGGGTAATATGAATGAAAGGTGTGCCATCGTATTCCATTGGCATGACCATAGCAAGTGTGACCTCACTCACACGGCTCTCTCCTTTGTTGATGACCTGGTACGTGATCTTCGTGGCTGCGGGAGGTACAGGTGGCTCACCGAACTCTATCATGTCCTCTGCGGCTTGGCTACATCACGAAAAGTGTGCAGTGTTATAAAGGAGGTAGGAAGTTTATAAATTCAAAGTTAGATAAATTAGCTTTAAAATAATTAATATATAAATGAGGAGAAAAAATAGTTGTCAATACTGATGAACTTCACTTACACACTCAGTGCTAGCTCCACATCTTCTATTACTGATAACGTGACTCGTTTCTCCAAGTCCTGTGTTCCACGAGCAGAGCATGACACCTTCAATGGCACCTCCCCTTCCAAGAGGCCTTCACCTTCCTCCATAGATATCTCAAGCTCTTTCTGTAATAAAAGAATAGTCAAAATCCTCATCTGCCAAGAAAAAAATGTTGCAATGTTCATTCACACGTTTTCCTCACCTTTTCTCCCACGGCCATAGGGCTGGGCAACTTGCAAGACACAGCCCCTCCCCTCTGCGAGCAGGAATATGGCAGCGGGTAGTGTGCAGTGAGACCCTGCGGCAGCATAAAGGAAACCATACCGACATAGGAATAATCCATTCCTGTCACACTTACAACGACAGACAAGGTGGCTGTGGCCCCACTCCTCAGCACCAGTTGGGATGCACTGAAATAACGTGTAAAAATTCAAAATGCGAATGGAAGTTGTCAAACTTCTTTCCACATACACAACTAAAACAACAGATTTCATTTCTCTTCTGTATGCACAAAGTAATAACGGTTCTTCCTGTATCATATTAAATGAGATCTTGAGAGGAAATAAATTACTTGAAAAAAGGGAAGACTCAAAATTATAAATTAAGCAGTAACAACAGCAACAGTATTGCCAAAGCGCCACTCACCCTATCCAGGCAACCGCCAGGTTTAGTTGAGGTGTGCACACAGCGTCGGTGCCACACCCCAGCACGAGTGGCACGTCCACTTTGGACCTTAACTTTGACTCTGGAGAGATGATGCCACAAGTCTCGCATCCTACAAAATTGTATACACGTGAATTATCATTTGTTTAGTAATCAAGGATTGTCATATTAAGAAGGAAGATTATCTGAAAAGTTTTATATCTTCAGAATCCTATGCAGATGTGCTACAGTAACATTTGAAGCTGAAATCCAGGACTGGAAAGCAAACTGAGGGTCTGACTTTCTCTGCTACACATTCATTTGTCCACAACAAGCCTGTATAGTCAAGGTCACAATGAACTCGCCTGCATTTTCTAAGGTCTGTTTAATTGTGAAGAACACTTCCAGAGACTGTGCGTCACTTTCAGTCTTGTTCTGTAGGAAGAAAACAGTCATGAGATATATATCTTGTTTCACCATACAAGACACGTCATTATATGTGACTTTCAGTGCAGACCAAGACTCTCAATATTCACCTGCAATACTATGTGTGAATCATAGCATTTATCATGTCCCCTGCTGACAGTGGCGAAGAGGGTGATCTGTGGACTTGTCGTATCCAAAAACAGAGCACGAGAAGGCATTACACCATTGTCCAGCACCCCATCAAGGATTGCACCTGCCGGCCAGGACATCTTATCAGTGATAAATATCTTTCATTATAAGGTATCAGATCAGATGAGAGAGAGAATCACTATTATTTTCACGTAGTAAACATTGACAAATATATAAAGTACATGATAATTCTTCACTAAATCTTTGACTTCGACAGTCATTATAATCTCCATTGCTCCACCAATATACCTACAAAACATTTACTTATTTCATCCGGAACATTGAAACCAGTGTAGGAGATGCAGATTTGAACAGTAAAGTTCTGCCCTGGTTTGGTCAATATTTCTGTATTCGATGAGACACTAAGCTGAAGCCTCATCACTGGTCTCGTCCGAAGTACCACAGCTGCCCCATCACCCTCGTGCGCCCCTACAGCAAAATCTGTATGGAACAAATAAAAAGCTGAAGCATGAAATCTCCGTGGTTCGCCTCTGTTTTTCATTTAGACTATATCATAATTTCCACAAAGGATTAGTCATTTAAGGAAATGAATGGGTGAAAAGAATTCTGAACTATCAATGCAAGCATGAAAACATTAGGACCCCAAATATTTCCTGAGAACGTTGACGTTTCCAGCAATACTATTCTAGCAGTTTAGATAACTCTTTAAAGGTATGTGATTTTATATAGTTTTATATGAAGACATTGGTAGGTTTGATTGGATTTCACTCTACAAGTTCTCAACAAATTACAACACTGACCTGCATATCCATTTCTGTCAACATCAGCACCTCTTGATATTGAAATTCCGAATCCTTTCAAGTTCATGTTGATATCTTTTGCCAAAATCTTCTGGGAGTAAGTCATTTTCACGCCTCCAGCGTGTCCTCGGTAAATGTAAACTACCCCGGCCCCGCCATCATCGTAGGGTGCGCCTACTGCCACATCTGATGGTGTCAATAGTCAAACATTAACAATGCAAGAAGTTCATTGGCTGACTTGTATTCTTCCTGAATAAACACCATGCTAGGAGCCTCTCCAAGACTCACCCTGGTATCCATCTCTGTCCAGGTCTCCCACAACCATCAAGGCTGATCCAAATCTAGCCCCTGCCTTCCGTGAGCCAGCCAAGTGGCCGATTTTCTCTAGGATGCCCAGACTCTCATTACGGGAGTAGATGGTAACAAGGCCTGTCTCTATTACCAACCCTGTGGAAAGCAAGTGAACAGTGCGAGTATAAGGTTGATAAATATTTTTAATTGTGATCTACGGAAAAGGATGCAAGAAACAGGCGTTATTGGCGACATTATAATAATAGCGGTCAATCTCATCAGATGTTAAAAGGCGAAGAATTATAAGTAATAAAAGCAGTTTTACAGAGATCTCAAACATAACCTTTTCAATAAATATAACACTTTTAAGAGATAAAATTAGAAGCAATATAATGAAAGAGGTTTAAGTGATGTGTTATTAGCAATTTGGCTGCCTTCATCTCACTAGTGGTCGTTACTGGAACTTTCATGGATGTTTATTTCATCCTAGTGATATTTAAACAAGAAACCAGTAATGATTATGAGTTAAAGCACTCATGAATAATCAATGAATTACATCCAAAAAAATTGAATATCGTCCTTGTGCAAAAATCGTAATATAACATTCGTAGGGCCATCCGAATCTTACCGACTGTGTAAAGTGGCGCTCCAACGAATAGTTCACTCCAACCATCGCCATCCACATCTCCTGTGGCAACGGCTGCTCCGAAATAAGATCCAACTTGAGATCCCATTGCCTCCCACTGAACTTGCATATCCAACGTAACGCTATTCGTGGTAAACACCGAGACCTGTCAGGCGATAAGGACTCGTAAAAGGCTTGACAAAAACATTATGACTAGTTTTAAAAGCTACATACGAAGCTGGTCAGGTTCTCGCCTGGGTTTTCCCGTTGATGCAGAATCCTTTGCTCATCTATCAATAGAAACATGCAATTTTTAAAATTCACATTGACATCGACTACAATCAGTTCAGAGTCGAGTTACTGTGTAACTATGACACGTTTAAACATTCAAAACGAGATGGTAAACTGAATGAAAGTGAAATAGAATGAACATGAGAACGGAAACAAGAGACGTAGCGGAGAAAGAGAAGAGGCAGGAAAAACACTCTTGTGAATCGGCTTATCATCTCAGCGGCATTTCGAAATAGTCTTGGAGAGGAAACAAGGGTTCATCTTTTTAATATAGATCATGTAAAAAGTAACTATTCATACCTTGCCTACTAACTCATGTCGAGGAGATCCAGCCACTCTCTGTGTTTCTGATCCGAAGAAGCGCCCAGATCCAATGCTGTACCCTGTATCGCAAAACAATGGTAGTATAATCAGAACCTACGTATAGTCACTATTCTAGATTGGTAATAGTGTAGTTAAAAGTATCATGCGTTACTTTTAGCATGACAGTGTCACTGTTCGACTGGTTTAAAAGCAGGGGCAACTAAAACAAAAATATTTTCTCTTAGTTTGTGCAATTGACAGACATTCATATTAAATAGTGTCCAGTAGAGGAGAAAAAAGACACTACGCACGTACGCACACGCACAAGCACATGCACACGTATACACACACACACACACACACACACACACACACACACACACACACACACACACACACCCCTCTTCCCTCTTCCCCCTTCACTCATCGCCCACTCATTCACTCGGCAGGATTATGGAGTCTTTACTCTATTATCTTATCTCAACTTTACTTCCTTTCAAGATTACGCATCATTGTGTTCAAGTAGTTATCTCTTATCTGTGTATCTAGGCATTTTAGTCTAGTGAATAATCCAAAAATCATTCATGTCAAACAGCATACTCATTGTATCCTGTCACAACATGACATGTAGTTACTATAAACTACATAATTGGTGACTTGAATATAAACTCATTTGTATAGGATGACTTAAAAGACATCAAACAAGATGGGAGAAAAGGCTTTTAAGAACAAAAGACAATATACTTATATCTATAAAAGTAATTAGTTCAGTGAAGACGAGAAATAGTAGAAGTGTTTATTACACAAAATATTTTGACTAAGATGCATTTACTTAGTGGAACAGTTGAGTTGAAAATTTTGACATCACTATGCCAATCAAAACTCAGTTAGTCTGTCTATTCTAAAGTGGCCACTGGGTCTCGGTTTGGTACGAAAATACCTGTTGTCATATCTTGAGGAAAACAGTAGTCCATTCTTGTAATAAGCGTGTCGATTAAAAGAAAACAAATACCATACACATCGAATTAATTATATCTTCAATAAGCTACAATAAATTTTGAACCGTAACCCGAAAACAGTAGTCTTTCCTTGTAATAAGTGTGTTGATCTAAAGAAAACAAATATCATACACATAACATTAATTATATCATCAATAAGCTACAATAAATTTTGAACCGTAACCCAATTCGCTTGAAAACTTTAGGTGTAGAAAAGAAATGGGAAGGAACTAACTCTGACAGAGTGGTTGATGAATAGAATAGACTCAGTATATAATCATATTGTTGGTGCTTGGTCAATAGGGAGCTTCAAAAGATTAGACAAAATTATGGATGAGGATAATAGGTGGAATCAGTAGGCCTATTGGTCTCTTGCATTTTCCCTAATTTTTCTGATGTTCTTATGAAAGGCACATAATGAACATACAAATCAGACACATAAAACGACACTTGCACTCACCGAAGTAATCGCTCCACTCTGCCCTGGCCGTTGGCTTGAAGGTCTCGCTTTTGCCGTACGTGAAGGAGCCAGATGATATTGACCACATTCTCGACACGCTGCCTGAATGATTTAATTCTCTCTTAGTATATTCATTTGTTTACAATGACAGATTATCAAGTATGAATCTAAAGCAAATTACGACACTAACATCCACGGAGTTAGGACAATTTTTTAACAACTTTAAACGTATCTATACTCTTTTTAGTAATTAATTTTCTTCCAGACAAATTGTGGGTGCAGTCACAAACAAACAAGAAACAGGCTGCCACAACACCATAAATAGTGAGTGCAGTGATGTAATCAGTTTTAGAACTTGTCAGGTGAGGGGCACCATACCTGTCCACTGCTGCATCCCAGGGGCTCCCAGCCACACCTGTTCCCTGCCCTGCAGACCGTTCACATAGTTTAGATTATCGTTATTAAAATCATTATTATAATAATGATTTTAATAATAATAATAATAATAATAATAATAATAATAATAATAATAATAATATTATTATTATTATTATTATTATTATTATTATTATTATTATTATTATCACTCGCATAATACGACGTTAAAATGTACCACAGACACAAATATTCTCTCTCTCTCTCTCTCTCTCTCTCTCTCTCTCTCTCTCTCTCTCTCTCTCTCTCTCTCTCTCTCTCTCTCTCTCTCACCTCTGCGACATGGACAGACAGGCCTGCCTGGCCCAGCTGGTAATAAAACACGTACACTCCGTTGTCATCCTCCATTACTTGCCTGGCTGGTGGGGCGATACAACGACGTGGTATACATATGTAGGTAGAAATACATCATGGCGTCTCCCACCATTAGCGCCAACAAACAACAAACTAATGAAGTATCACTACAAACTAACGCAAGCTCACCGCAGTGTTATAAAGTTCACAAAAACATTTGAGAACGTAATGTAATAGTTTGATAACAAAAGGTAAGACCTAAATTTCAACCCTACGCAAGGGAAACTGTGATAATCAATAACATTTTGTCAGCAATGAAACCATGAAAGGTATATAACACAACAAGCTCCCCGACCTAACCTGTATGATAATGACCGCTGCTCAATAAATGCTTTCCGTGATTACTACTGGCTTTTCTTCCTAAACAACTAACCTGAATCCACCAGTGGAGTTATGATGGTCCAAGCCTTCGTTACTGCTCCGCTGGCCGTGATGTCGCCGATGGAGCTGAGGTAACACGCCCCATTCATGAAATAGTCATTATTAAGGGAGTACTTCTGATTTATCCATCTTGGGCTGCATGTCTGGAAGAGTAAAACAAGAACATCAAAGGAGATGTATGACAACTGAAGCTCTACGTACGTTCATGTTTACATTCACCACATTTATGAACTTAATGATTTACTGTAATCTCTTGCTTTAAATCAAGGCCCACGGACCTATTTCAGAATCAGTCTCTTCTCATATCCTCATAGATTCTAAATTAGATATATTCACATTTTAACATTGTTAGTGATTAAAATACTACCTTACTTACGTACATACATACATACAAATAAAGCAACATACATACATACACATATGCACCTACCAGATATAGCTTGCTTTCCTTTATGAGAGTGAATCTGAGAATTGCCTTTTACCTACGCCTCCATGACGATGTATGTATATTTTATGTATACAACACTCACTATTTCCACTCACACATTTATTCACATAGTTGCAGAGAGAGAGAGAGAGAGAGAGAGAGAGAGAGAGAGAGAGAGAGAGAGAGAGATATACAAGCAACAAGTCTCCAACAAGTACAAATCAAAACCCTTATTTATTCCTTATTCGCGTTCAACACCGCTAGCATTTCCGCCTCGCTGGCAATATGTAGATATTAACTGTCTTCCGGAATGCCACCATAAACACACTCTCTCTCTCTCTCTCTCTCTCTCTCTCTCTCTCTCTCTGCCAGTACTTACCACTATCACTGAGTCTGGGTCATCGGGGTGCAGGTCGAGTGAGCCGCCAAGCCATCCATAGTCTTGCAGCGTCTCATACTCCACGTTCCCGGCGCCTCCCACCGACCCGTCAGCTGTGGAGGGTAGGAGAAAGAAAAACGTAAGGTGTATGTGTGTGTGGTTAATATTTTGAAACTCTTGATAAATCTGAGTCCTATATTTTTCTACTTTAACTCTCTCTCTCTCTCTCTCTCTCTCTCTCTCTCTCTCTCTCTCTCTCTCTCTCTCTCTCTCTCTCTCTCTCTCTCTCTCATTACTGCAAACACTAGCAACATCTAAGAACTCGCATACCAATCTTACCTGCGTTAGTCACATTCAGCTGGCGGCATGAGAATTTGGTAGCAGGTAATTCACACAGGTACACCGCGCCACGCTCCTTCACATTCAAATCCAACAGCTTGGTATCGTTAGCTCGCGGGGCACCGACTAGAGCCCTGTTAGGTGTATTTATTTCGAGGCAGAGAGAATGCTACAGTATAGTGAGGGTGTGAAGATTAGGCTATCTGTTTATCTTTTGTGTTAAAGTACACGGTTGAGGGTTAGATGTGGTAAAAAAAAAATGTTCTGTAGCCACTACAGTGTTATTGAAATTATATTTAATTGCATGGATGTTTAAATGTGATACTTTGTTGGTGTTGGTGATGACAATGGTAAGGAAGGGGACGCAGAGGTGGTGGGTGAGCTTATCAGTACCATGATAAAGACTCACTAACTCTGGTACTGAAATGAATGAATTGTTACCTCAACGATGGGTAGATCATGAACGATGTTGAAAATGGAAAAGAAAAGAATTATTTATTTAGATCAATGGTGGAAAATATTCGTCCTGTCAAGGGCCACTTAAGTATTTTTAACACAAGTCGCTGGTTATAAAGATACGAGTATTTTCTTTATATTTTCAACTTAACTTTAATATGACTGTTTTATTAATGTGTTAGGCGTATTCGAGATTATGACGCCGCCACATTCTGAGTACATTGAGGAGTACCTGAATTTAAGTGACATGCATCCCAGTACATAATATGAATATAATACACGTCATTCATTCACGACTAATAGTTTTATTAAATGGAATTTCGGAACAGCGTTGCGAACCTGATCAAATGGCCCTGCGGTCTTTACACGGTCCGGAGGCCGGAGGGTCCCCACCCCCTGATTTAGTTGATGTCAAATGGTAATAATGTTGAAAACTAGTGTTATAAAATCGATGACGGTGAAGATCTAAGTATGGTAATGACAACGATGCTAAATTACAACAGTAATGATGAAGCTACGTTCAACAAACATGATAATGTGAAAACTATGAAGCCGAAACTATTACCGAAAAGTACAGTAAAAGAAGCATGTACTCACCATGAGGAGGAGGAGGTGGTGAAAAGCGCAACAGTGTAGCCAAAATAAGGTTCCCTCTCCTGCAGCAATTTCTCCGGATTGCTCAGCACGTAAGTCCAGTTCACTTCTATATTGTACGCAAAGGAACAAGAGATTACGAACAGCAAAATTAATTTATTTGACATCTCGACGAGGAACAATACAAAGTGAAGCCAGTGAACCTAACTGAGCAAGGTAACACACTATTCAATCAATCAATCCCGCTGACCTTATATCTTGATTATCTTTCCCTTACGACAGTCGAGTGCTATCTTATCAAGTGCAGGATATTATCTTGTCCCTGTCGTTTTGTCAAGACGAACTGACTCACCAAGTAATGAGTGATACCATAACCAAGTCACGGAGTCTAGCTTCACCCCAATGACCAGACGCTGTTTCATTTCTCGTCTGCTTCTTTAGAGTGAATGGGCTGCGCGTCAAGTAATTTCCAAGTTGAAGAGGATGATGTGTGAGACTCAGGTGCAGGTTAAGACATTCAGAGAACGTTAAAAAGTGTGTGTGTGTGTGTGTGTGTGTGTGTGTGTGTGTGTGTGTGTGTGTGTGTGTGTGATAAGGCATATCTGTTTGACGCCTTCACCATTTTACTAGAGTGGCTGCAGAGGTGATTGCCATTACAAAATTTATGCATGTCAATATTAGGTATAGTTGGTATACAAAGTATTTACATATACGCAGACAACAGTAATGCCTAGATGACCGTTCATCAGAGTTGCTGCCTCAGATGCTACACGCTGCCAACAACCCCTACACTTCTATCAGCTCCGCCGCTGGTAAGTCAGGTATGATGGATGGCTTCACTGTCACATTGCCCTAAGCACAGTGACACAATGACCTTGTCAGAAGATGTCACGGTCACAGCCATGATAAATCATCAACGAACATAAACTATAAAGTCGTGATTTGCTAACAACGACGCCAGATGTAAAACAACATGGTAACCCTCTATGGGCAGCAGTGCCGCGTAACTTACACTCATCCCTTCCCTGGAGGCTCTCCATCCCACATGTTAGCACAGAAGAACCACACCAAGAGCTTGAATGTTCAGGAATTCGTAGATATTCAGCGGAGACAAGCACAATAACCACATACAACTTAAAACGGTGAATGAAGATGCTAGGGCTGAGTTCCGTACGCCACCCACGGAATTCAAGCAGCGACTGGTGAATGGTAACCCTCTGGGCTTCGCTCTACTTGGATTCGCAGCTTCGAACCACAGAGCAGTATCAATCACCAGGAAAATCATTACATAAATGAATTGGTGAAAAATAATTATAAATAAATTCATAGACAAGATATGATAGATATGATTTTTTTTTTTTTTTTTTTTCACACAGGTGTTGAGCTCGCCCTTCAAAGTTGGTCGTATTTTAGTTTAAATTGAAGTCATTTTGTGTTGCATTTTAATTCATATAGCAGCTACAATTTTTATGGTATGGGAAATTGATCTTGAACTTACCGTATGCCTACTACAAATAACTACATGAAGTATCTGTGGACCGTATGCCTACTACAAATAACTACATGAAGTATCTGTGGAACTTTTCCATTACATGCATCTTCAAAATAGAAACATTGGTTACTACCGATTCTACTACAATTTAGGTTATTACCAGTCAGCACTTTCGCGATGCAGCAGCCGTTAATGGAGTCTATTATTTCAGCTACGTCAGTTGAAGCAGAGAAGAATATCATTGAAGATGATGGAAGTAACTTGAGGTTTCGTGCCCACGTAGCTGGCGATGAAATTAATGGTGAGTGTGTTCCCGACCGTCTGCACACCGTTGTATAATTTGTTGGTGAGCGTAACGGTTGTGCTGGACGTGGTGGAGGCATCGGCAACCCACACCTGAAAATGAGTTCATTAAAGGGTCAAATTCTAGAAACTTCACTAAGATAATAAAGAAATAAAGCAAATTATATTTATTTTCCTTGTAGCTTCGAATAGTATGATGTCAATGCTTGGTAAAATACTTGCATTGTGTATCTTATATTCTGCTAACTTACCTGGAACTGCCTCACAGCACTAGAGAAGGTGAGCGTGATTGACCAAGACTGAGTATTGAAGGGAATCTTCACTACTAAATTTGCTTGGAAGTTTCCTAACCACTCGTTTGTTTGCTGCACCATGTCACCGATGTCACATTTAGAGGAGCTTCCGCCACTTGTGGTGGTATCGGAGGGCGTAGTGAGGCCGAGTGTGGTGCCGCTGCTACAAAGTGATACGTCATTGAATGCCACATTAATAACTTCAGGCTTCGCGCCGCTGTAGCTGGCGATGAAATTGATGGTGAGTGTGTTCCCTGCCGTTTGCCACCCGTTGTACGACTTGCTGGTGAGAGTAATGGTCATGCTGGGGGCGGAGGATGGAATGGCTGCCCACACCTGGAAACAAATGTCAGCCTAAGTTGTTATTACTTTGCTTAAGAATATATTTAACCCCAAAAGCAACTCCATCATGATACAGACTTATCATACAAATTTTATAGCCACAGGAATATATGTGGAACATAGAACTCACCCTGAACTGCGTCACAACGCCGGAGAAAGTGAGCGTGATAGTCCATGACTTTACAGTAAGTGGAACCAGCACAATGAGATTTGCCTGGAAGTTCCCTAACCATTCATCTGTCTGTTCAACCAGATCGCAGCTGGAGGAGCCTCCACCATCCGTGGTGGGCTGAGGATTAGGCGTTGTGGAAGCTTTGGTCGTGGCGGGAGGCTCTGTGGTATTGCCGGGAGGACGTATTGTAATTGGTGCAGTAGTGGTAGTAGTGTCTGGCGCGGCTGTGGGCGTTGTGCTGCCGCTGCATCCAGCAAGGTAGCGCAGAGCAGCCACAGCGGACTGGAATCCAGCATTATAATCACAGGCCACTTCATTCTTGACGTAATCACTCCTCACGTCAGCATAGCTATCATCTTGGCCGGGACCGCCGACCAGAGCGCCGTAGAGAATGTGTGGGTTTGGGTCGGGACTTTTGAAATCATCCCAAGAACAAGGCTCAGGCGGGTCCTTGCAAGAGCTGCTGGCATGGTGTGGTCGCTGCGGAGGATTATTGCCGAAACCCACGACGAAGCTGCGGCCAGTGGACCCCAGCATATAGTGAATCTGCTGCTTGCCAAACGACCGGTACACTTCACTCTTGATTCCTAAGTCTGCAGCTCTCAAGCACACGAAAGCCACATTGGCGGCGTATCTCAAAGAACCCCACTTACCAATGAATACAAGACCTTTGGGAGTTCTGATTTTATCATTGATTATTTTGTCGCAGAAACCCTCAAGATCCTGAAGGTAAGTCTGTTTCTCGGGTGCATTCGTCAACTGTGCTAACAACACCATGGCTCCGGGAGCCTTTTCAGCCCAAGAAAACTCTTGCACACCACTGATGTAGATATTCGTGTAGTGAGCCTTTGCCTGCATGAGGTATGTCTCCTCACCAGTAGCTCGGTATAGCCACAGCGCTGCCCAGGCAAGCTCATCATCGTAAACTCCCCAGCTGTAATAGAATTTGGCAGCATCGGAAATAGAATCTGCGTATTTCCCTCGAAAGTTATCGGCAAAACTATACAGTTGTCGTGCGTGCAGGAGACACTCATCACTGTAGGCGGAATCCGAGTCCTTGAAGAGGATGGATGCAGCAGCGAGAGCAGCGGCTGTCTCCCCAGCCAGATCAGAGCCAGGCTTATTCTCTGTGATCTTATAGGCGGGTCTGTACATGTCCATGTCTTCAGGACGACCCCAGTAATTGTTGCCTATTTCACCATTCCCCACCTGACCATAGAAGACATTAGGAGCAACGTGTGCCTTCAAAAAGTAATCTGTTGCCCACTTCAGTGCAGCCTGCATGTTTGCCATCTCGCCTGGAATGTATATATAACTTTAAAAAGCCTTATAAATAAATTTCTTTGGAAAATTTATCCATGTATTTCTGATATTCAACAATTGAGAGAGAGAGAGAGAGAGAGAGAGAGAGAGAGAGAGAGAGAGAGAGAGAGAGAGAGAGAGAGAGAGAGAGAGAGAGAATTCACCAAAGGCCTGATGAGCTGACCCTCAACCACCAGCCGTTAGCCTGTTCAGTGTGAGTCCAGAGGTCATTATTAACGATTTTCTGAAAAATCCCAGAATTCGAATCTAAGTGAGCTAACACAGACTCAGCCCCTTTGCCACTGAGCCACTACATAGTGTGTGTGTGTGTGTGTGTTTGTGTGTGTGTGTGTGTTCACCTGCTGCCTTATAAGCCTCGGCGTACTCTATAGCTCCCCAGGCCAGGACGGTCGTAGTACTCGCCATTGGATAACCAAATTTACCATAATCACCAGCTGTGGAAGGTAAAAAAAAAGATGCATAACTATTTAGAAGTCGCAGTCGCAGTAGTAGTAGTAGTAGTAGTAGTAGTAGTAGTAGTAGTAGTAGTATATAGTAGTAGTAGTAGTAGTAGTAGTAGTAGTAGTAGTAGTAGTAGTAGTAGTAGTAGTAATAGCAGCAGCAATAGCAACAGTAGTAGTAGTAGTAGCAGTAGTAGTAGTAGTAGTAGTAGTAGTAGTAGTAGTAGTAGTAGTAGTAGTAGTAGTAGTAGTAGTAGTAATAGCAGCAGCAATAGCAACAGTAGTAGTAGTAGCAGTAGTAGTAGTAGTAGTAGTAGTAGTAATAGTAGTAGTAGTAGTAGTAGTAGTAGTAGTAGTAGTTGTTGTTGTTGTAATAGTTTTTTTATATTACTTTGCAGACAAATTAAAAAGATGAAATGGCATTCTGGCCATCAAGACCCACCGTCATAGTAACCTCCCTCCAGGTCAACTCGCTGGTTTGTGTCAGGGTCAATGGCGTCGTCTGTGGCAGAGTCCCGCCGCCACGTCACTCTCTGCGAGGAGGGAAGGAACCCGGAGCGCTGGGCCTCGTAGAAAAGCAGGGATTTACGTAATACTTCGTCATAGTTGTACTCCGAGTCATTTGAGGCACATGAGGTGATAGTAGCAGGTGTTGCCGTAGTCAGTGGCGAGGTTGCTGGTGGTGCAGGAGTCATTGTAAGTGTGGTTGTCGGTGATTTGGTGGTCACTAGTGTGGTTCCGCAAACATTCTCTGGAACTGTTCCCTCCGTTTCTTGAAGGAAGACCATGTATAAGTTTGCATTTTAACTGTTTGTCTTGCCATCTCTATTTATAAGGAAATACTAGGACAAGAGAAAATAGCCCAAAAATAAATAAAGGTAAGATAAAACAAAGAACTGACAAAAATTAATGATATGGACACGAAGACCACAACAAGCCAGCACACATTGATATCAGTGGCTTACTCAAGAGCATCCAAGCACATTACTAACCTACATATTCCCCGCCTGAGACTCTTTCATAGGTGCATCTGAAGCCGCCTTTCCTGCTCACCGAGCCGTCACTGATGAAGCGAATGATGATGGCGCCTTGCCCAAACACGTCTGATGGACGGTGAGGTAAAAGATAAAAGTAAAGACTTAAAAATCATGCATTAAATGGAAACAGCTTATCTGTTATATCTGATTTTTGCATATGTGAAAGCTACAAGAAAAAAAACTTTCTTGTGGCAGTCCATAAGGAAAACATACATACGTAACTATACCCACGTATCCCTTCTAAACATAAATATACTTCATCTCATTACAAGTTTACCAATGAATTATCTTAATAGTATCCAATGAGACTTATTGAACCGTTATCAAAAGCCTAAAGCCTCCAATAAACATAGTTGAAAACACTAAGAACCTCCAGAAAAACATTAATATACTTTCATCACAAAAATGGAATTCCAAGTAACTTCCATGCAAGCCAGTCAAACCATCGCATCCGTCAAATGTCATCAAGAAAACCACCTCCACATAACTCACTGACGAGTTTGGAATTGCCGCACTTATGGATTCCGTTGATGCTGAGGGAATCATTCTGACAACCTCGGGAATGCTGAAGATTGATTTTGGAACAAGAGAGTTTGATGCGTGCCTCCTCGCTGGCCTGGTCGCAGATGTGATTGAAAAGAGAGAATTATATATATATATATATATATATATATATATATATATATATATAGAGAGAGAGAGAGAGAGAGAGAGAGAGAGAGAGAGAGAGAGAGAGAGAGAGAGAGAGAGAGAGAGAGAGAGAGAGAATTTTCACACACACACACACACACCAGAATTCTATAGACACACTCTTTGTTGTGTGGGTATCTCAGCGGGTATCTGGGACTTCTGATGATGCCTTTCGCCTCCAGGAACGTCCCGCCGCACGCCAGTGTCGCCGCAGGGCAAACCACGCCCACCACGGTCGCCATTATACGCCAATACTTCATCTGCGAATTCTGACGGACGGTTGATATATAGGATCAAAGTTTAAGAATAAGTATAGGATCAAAGTATAGGAATAAGTATAGGATTAAAGTGTAGGAATAAGTATAGGATTAAAGTGTAGAAATAAGTATAGAGTCAAGTGAAGGATTTAAGTATGATTTTTAAAGTATGCTGATTAAAATATGATGATATATTTGAGTTTGTACTCGTGTGCTCCAAACTGTTTTGTTTTCATTGCGTTATTTACATGACTGAAAAATCAATGGGTCAACGTTATAAGGTGCTGAGCGAGGGACGTGCCAGCTCGTCATAAGGAGTCGTAAAGGTATTACCGATTCTGGCTTGACACGTGATTTTATATATTTCTTTTTCTTCTTATTACTTCATGTAATTTCTGTATGATTCTCTTGCTTACCCGTCTTCTAAGTCTAGTGGAATGTGTACCTCACCTTTGTAATGACCGGATCAGCACAGTCACTCCATGCTAAGCTGACCCAGGTAAAGCTAGTGACCTACTAGTGCCTAGCCCAGTGACCTTGGACCTGGATCGTGACCTCGCCCCTGCATCGTGATCTGAGATGAGGCAGCATACCTTCCATCCCCGCCACTGATGGTCACAGCCGCTCCTGCTCGACTCCCGTCCACCGCGTGTATTCATTAATAAACTCCAGACTTGGGAACAATACTTGTGTTCTTTATCCTAGACTAGAGTGAACACTACGCCTTTCTTTAACCTTCAGTTAAGTGCAAAGCATCTCAGATTTTAGCGCACAATACAACTTTAAGTCGTATCCGAGACTCCTTTAGTTCCCCAAATGCAGCCATCTAGTCCTCATAGGTATCTCTAGTAGTCTCAATTCAATTTTATTTATGATTACCATGAAAATGAAGTTATTAATAAAGGAGAACAATAATATAGATGTCTATAGCTGCATCAGTTGGAAATCAAGTAAGTATTTATAATTCCATGACTTATGTAGTGTATTAGCCTACGGATCAATGTCATCCCTATCATAACACGTGTTATTGTATGGAAATGCCAACAAATTTAATCGATGTTACATAGTGATGGAACTACGGCCCAAACCAAATAGTTTCTTCCACAAGCTCACCTATACAGGAAGAGGACGATCACCACGTTAGAGCTGGGGAGTCATGACTGAAAGCACAGGTGTCGATACTTCTTAAAATACCGACCGCAGGTGTTCATTTCGTATGCTACACCTGTTGAGCACATTGGAAAAAAGGGTCACATTTACCTGGGCTCTCATTAGTCACCGAGAGCCGTCTAGCAAGGAATGCATATACACTTGTCCCCTATGATCAGTTCCCCTTAAAATTTAAAAGATTTTGTGGGTCTATTTCTAAAGCTCCATGGAGAAAGAAAATATGTCCCTGTATATATCATAATTTGAGAGTACTCGTCTCTCGTCAGTGCTGAGCTGCTGACACAGTTGCAATTGTCAAATATTTTAGTTATTTATCTGGCAAACCGTAGGTGTATCTCGAGAATATTAAGGGAAGCCTTATCTCGAGCTGATACACCCAGCTTGTATCCTGAATGCTTGGCGACGAGTAGGATAGTCATAGATGATTTTTTATTCATTTTTTATTGTTTTTTTGGCAAACGATGGATTAATTTCAAAGGGGAATAATCCAAAACTCGCTTTACTGTTAGGTTTACCTGTACCTCATTCTCAAACAGAAAGAGCAATTCATGAAATACTCATTTATCAGATTGTTAGTGAAGAAGCATTAGAATGTTTGTAACCTGATGGCGTCTTACAGGTTTCCTCATTTTCTAATTCTGTTCTCATTTCATCTTAGTACTAATCGTAAATGAAGATCAATGACTTGACTTTTAACACCATAACAATCAATTCAAACAAATCACATCGTCATTGAATGCGACAGAAGTAACCTCGGGCTTGGCACCACTATAGCTGGCGATGAAGTTAATGGTGAGTATGTTCCCGGCCATTTGTGAACCGTTGTATGATTTGTTGGTGAGAGTGATCTTGGTGCTGGGCGTAACGGAAGCATTAGCTACCCACACCTGGAAAAAGATTGATGATAAGTTGTTTGCTCATGAA
>CM035193.1:13875004-13891735 GCA_020233015.1 Callinectes sapidus
GAGAGAGAGAGAGAGAGAGAGAGAGAGAGAGAGAGAGAGAGAGAGAGAGAGAGAGAGTTAGTCGTTGTCTTTCCATTCATGCTCTGTGTGTGTGTGTGTGTGTGTGTGTGTGTGTGTGTGTGTGTGTGTGTGTGTGTGTGTGTGTGTGTGTGTGTTAGATTCGCGTTCAAAATATTCCTTCGCTGGCAATCGATCACCTGGTGTCTACATTTTCCGAAGAAATCGATATACGCGACATTTTTCCTCGTTCGGCGGCAGATGGTGCGTGACGAAAGCACCAGGGGGGATGGTGATGTCCCGGCGGCCTCTTCATAGCACATCAGGGGGTGCTTAGTGTGGTCTTAGGAGCAGATGAGTGTCTTAAATAGATGCATGAAGAGACTCTCCTGCCATGATGACTAGTGAAGAAATGAGTTACTTATTCATTTTGGAGGCACGATAAGAATGATATAAACTAAATTTGGTACGTTGTTTATTAATAGTAGATCTTGAACAGGTTACAGTTTGCGCAATTGTTTTTATGGGATATTAGTAAGTAACTTTGGTATTTATCTCCATGTACCATTGATGATGTACATGTCCTGAAAACATTAATTTTTTTGGCTAATATCCTGTTGCCTAAATATGAGGAACAGGCACGCACGGACCAAACTGCAAAATAACCTAACCGAGGAACGAACGAAAGACAAATAAACAAGCCAAGACACTTTATGGAGTTGATGTCGGGAGCACACCGGATGATATCTTAACGGGATCTAAATGACTCGCGTGTGTTGGTGAGTCTTCGTTTTTGTGGCTTAGATAATAGCATGGTGAAGGCAGAGTCGGTGGGAGTAGCAGGCCGCAGTAGGTGGGGAAGGCGGTGGCTACTGGACAGGAGGAGCAGGACGGGATAGAATATTACGTGGTGGATGCAATATGTTCTCCTCAACATACATCGACATTAATGGAAAATTTGTCTTGGCAACAATATCACCTGAGAAAAGGAATGATACACTTCTTTTTTTTCTTGTCATGTTTCCTCGCATATCGTAGAGGTAATTCTGAAATAGTGCAAATGTATAGTGGTAGCGATTGTGGTGCACTGCGCAGTGGACGGTGGGGTCTGCGAGGCGCAGCGGTACTGTATTGACGAGTGGTGGTGAGTGGGCGGCGTGAGGGACGTGGTAATATCACCGCGGAAATTGGTCACGCTAGTACGTTGCTATTGTAAACAAGATCTCGCCATAATTAGTATCGACACTATCATCTAATTCATATTCGCATCTTTCTCCCAAAATTGCCCCTAATGACGGGCAGCGCGGTGGCGGGGGCGGTCTCTAATAGATAACGCCTTGGTAATGAGGGGATAATTTATACGTCATTGTGATGATACGTGACGCGGCAACGCACATTTATTTCCAAGGCACGACTCGCACCCCGCCGCCACTCCACCGCACCGCTCCGGAGGGCCGCGGGAAAATAAAAATTCAACGAATAAACGCATCAAATATTAATGAGAAAATATACATTATTCATAAAACGAAAAGGCGGAAGTTTCATCTCCGATCCACGGCATAACAACGTTGCTTGACAAAAATAAGCTATATATATATGATATATATACATATATATATATATATATATATATATATATATATATATATATATATATATATATATATATATATATATACCTCTTTTTCGCGAGTTAGTTTTACGCGTTTTTATTTATTTATTTATTTTTAATTTACGGGAGGTCCAAAATTCAAACAAATGTTTAATTACACTTTTTTTCACTTATGTCCGATATTTCATGAGTTCCTACAAGAGGTTTCATGAGAGTTCCTGTGCGCTACCCAAAAAACACCAGTACACACACACGTGTGTACAGTGCGAGTACATTATCTCCCTCTGAACGATTACCTTCATAGAAGGTGGTTTAGGAAGAGATAAGAAGTGACGTTTCCAGTTTAGAATATAAGTAAAGGAGCGACTGAGGATATTCTTTGTAGGAGAGGGGGAAAGTTAGGTATCATTGAAGAAGGGATAGTTGTCTGGAAGGATGTGTCGAGTTGACAGATGGTGAAATTTAGATTTTGAGGCCCTGAACATTAATTAATTTTCTCTGCCACAATTAGAAATCTTAGAGAGATCTGATGTCAGGTGTTCTGTAGCGTTCCTGAAAAAATCTGCTGACTTCACGAAGAGTTGGTCATCTCTCAAGACACGGAAAAGTAAAGGGTGATATCATCAGCGTAGGAATGGATACACCGAGAAGTTTGGTTTAGAAAATCATCAATGAGTAATAGGAGAGTCGGTGATAGGGCAGAACCCTAAGGAACACCATAATTGATAGATTTACTACTACCACAGCAGCGATAGAACGGTGAGAGAAGAAACATGAGATAACGTTGCAGAGGGAAGGATAGAAGCCATATGAGAGTAGTTTTGAGATCAAAGCTTTGTGCCAGACTCTACGAAAAAGCTTTTGATATATCTAAGGCAAAGTTTCACCAAAATCTCTAAAAGAGGATTTCCAAGACTTGGTGAGGAACACCAAAAGACCGGCAGTAGAGGTATCTTGACAGTACCTATACTGGCGGTCAGATATAAGATTATGAAGTGACATATGTTTAAGAATCTTCCAACTGAAGAGAGATTTAAAAATAGGGCGGTAGTTTGAAAGGATTAGAAGAGTCAACTATTTTAGGGACAGGCTGAATATAGGCAAACTTCCTGCAAGAAGGAAAGGTCGATAAAAATAGTTGAAAGAGTCCGGCCAGGCAAATTGCAAGCAAAGAAACACAGTTTTCAAAAACAATAGGAAGGACCCCATCAGGTCCATAAGCCTTTCAATGACTTAGACCAACTAGGGCATAGAAAACATCACTGCAGGAAATTTCAACCTAAGGTATGAAATAGTCAGAGAGAGGAGGAGAGGGAGGAACAAGTCCAGAATCATCCAAGGTAGAGTTATTAGTAAAGGTTTGAGAGAAGAGTTCAGCTTTAGAGACAAATGTGATGGTAGTAGTGCCATCAGGATAAAATAAAGGAGGGGAAAAAAAAGGAAAGTCATTGCAGGTGTTTTTTGGCCAGAAATCTCGAGAAGAGTTGGAGTTCGAAAATTTTTGACATTTTCTATTAATGGAGGAGTGTTTGCCAAGTAGAAGATAGACTTGGTATGATTCTGTGCAGAAAGACGAAGCACATGAGATTCAGGCGATGGAAGGCCCAAGTTCTTTTTATGGGAAACCTCTCCATCATGAATAGCACAAGAACAGGCTGGGTTAAACCAAGGTTTGGAAGATTTAAATTGAGAAAAAGAGTGAGGAATGTACGCCTCCATGTCAGACGCTATAAGCTCTGTTATGCACTCAGCACACAGAGATAGGTTTTTGACACGGAAAAGTAGTCATTCCACGGAAAATCAGTAGAATACCTTCTCAAGGCCCCCCAACAAACAGAAGCAGAATGCCACAGGCGTCTCTGCTTTGAGGATCCTGAGGAAGGATTAAAAAAATAGGGCAAGACACAAATATGAGATTATGATCGGAGAAGCCCAACGGAGAAGATGTCTACCAGTGTCTATCTCCTAAAGAGGTTCAATCACAGAAAAGAAAAAGAAGTTCAGAAGAACAACCTATCCACTATGGATTGGCTGAAACACGACAGCATGGCTAAAATCAGTTAAACAATGAATAGTGAACATCAATGCATTTTTGAGACTCACCTGGAAATTTGTCACAGTCCTTGAGAAAGTGAGTGTGATGGACCACGAGTCTGTATCAGAAGGAACCTTTACAATAAGATTTGCCTGAAAGTTTCCAGACCATTCGTTTGTTTGTTGGACTGCAGCACATTCTTTGGAGATTCCCTTAGTGGTGGTTTTAGGAGTGGAGGATGTAGAAGATTGTGTTGTTGGACCAGCGGTCGTGATGGAAGGCTTTGTTGTTGTTGTGGTGATGGTGGTGGTGGTGGTGGCGTCTGGAGCAGCAGTGGTCCCCGCGCTGCAAAGCGGACTGCCATTGAAGGTGATGGAAGTAACCTTGGGCTTTGCTCCACTATAGCTGACAATAAAGTTGATGGTAAGCGTGTTCCCAGCCGTCTGCCAGCCATTGTACGACTTGTTGGTGAGTTTGATGGTGGTGCTAGGCGTCGCAGAGGCATCGGCCGTCCACACCTAAAAAATAGATTTGATGAATTTAAAGAGCTGCAGAAAAGTAATTAATGCGTAAGATCACGACAGTGTTCACACAGTAGTATGGTGACACTGGGGGCATGAAGGAGATTGTTTCCATGAAGAATTTTCAGAAGATAAATATAAATATGTTTATTTAGATGACAGGAATTTATAAAGGCGACTCTGAAAGAGTATTATACTCACCATGGTGAATAAATTACTTACCTTACTTATAACTTATGATTACTTATCAAATTGTTAACCACTTTTCAGTAACAAAAATAAAAATTGCATCAATGTTATCAAAGTAGTATTCATTTATGTAATGCAATAAAAACGCCGAATAAGAAGTCTACATTGTTACAAAGAACGAAGCAAATCCAACATTCAACTTAATATGCTATATATAACTTACGAAATTCAAAGGTATTTCTATTTAATGTATCTCTTTTTTACGAGACTTTTTTTCTTTATATACTGTGCACCAGCTGGTAAAATAAATGTGTACCTCAAGGCCAAAATTGCGTTAACCACAACGGAAAAGAAGAAAAAAAAAAAAAACTCGGACAGGCCACTGTTTCAGCAGAGAGGTATCACTCACCTGGAACTGAGTCACTGTACTGGAGAAGGTCAGTGTTATGGACCACGACTGAGTGTCAGCAGGAACCTTCACTACCAAATTCGCCTGAAAGTTTCCTGACCACTCGTTTGTCTGCTGCACCACGTCATCGATGTCACAGCTAGAGGAGCCTCCGCCATCCGGATCAGGCGTTGTGGAAGCTTTGGTCGTGGCGGGAGGCTCTGTGGTATTGCCGGGAGGACGTGTTGTAACTGGTGCAGGAGTGGTAGTGGTGTCTGGCGCGGCTGTGGTCACCGTGCTGCCGCCGCAGCCAGCAAGGTGCCGCAGAGCAGCCACAGCGGATTGGAATCCAGCATTATAATCACAGGTCACTTCATTCTTGACATAATCACTCCTCACGTCAGCATAGCTATCATCTTGGCCGGGACCGCCGACCAGAGCGCCGTAGAGAATGTGTGGGTTTGGGTCGGGACTTTTGAAATCATCCCAAGAACAAGGCTCGGGCGGGTCCTTGCAAGAGCTGCTGGCATGGTGTGGTCGCTGCGGAGGATTATTGCCGAAACCCACGACGAAGCTGCGGCCAGTGGACCCCAGCATATAGTGAATCTGCTGCTTGCCAAACGACCGGTACACTTCACTCTTGATTCCTAAGTCTGCAGCTCTCAAGCACACGAAAGCCACGTTAGCGGCATATCTCAAAGAACCCCACTGGCTAAGATATACAAGACCCTTCGGAGTTCTGATTTTATCATTGATTATTTTGTCGCAGAAACCCTCAAGATCCTGAAGGTAAGTCTGTTTCTCGGGTGCATCGGTCAACTGTGCTAACAACACCATGGCTCCGGGAGCCTTTTCAGCCCAAGAAAACTCTTGCACACCACTGATGTAGATATTCGAGTAGTGGGCCTTTGCCTGCATGAGGTATGTCTCCTCACCAGTAGCTCGGTATAGCCACAGTGCTGCCCAGGCAAGCTCATCATCGTAAACTCCCCAGCTGTAATAGAATTTGGCAGCATCGGAAATAGAATCTGCGTATTTCCCTCGAAAGTTATCGGCAAAACTATACAGTTGTCGTGCGTGCAGGAGACACTCATCACTGTAGGCGGAATCCGAGTCCTTGAAGAGGATGGATGCAGCAGCGAGAGCAGCGGCTGTCTCCCCAGCCAGATCAGAGCCAGGCTTATTCTCTGTGATCTTATAGGCGGGTCTGTACATGTCCATGTCTTCAGGACGACCCCAGTACGCGTGGTCCAGATCTCCAATCCCTACTTGACCGTAGAAAACATTAGGCGCAACATGGGCCTTTAAGAAGTAGTCCGTTGCCCATTTCACGGCGGCAAGCATGTTCGCCATCTCGCCTGGAAAGGAGATGGCCTATTCATTTCCTGCTCGTGCAAGCACTTACCAAGCTTGAGTCCCGGAGGAGGAGTATGGAATACTTGAAGAAGACAGAGAGAGAGAGAGAGAGAGAGAGAGAGAGAGAGAGAGAGAGAGAGAGAGAGAGAGAGAGAGAGAGAGAGAGAGAGAGAGAGAGAGAGAGAGAGAGAGAGAGAGAGAGAGAGAGAGAGATACATACCTACCTACATACTTACATATACTATATCATTATTATTATATATATTTCTCTCTCTCAGTATCCTTTCTATGACATTTGTTGTGATGGCTCATCATCAGAACATTGACTGATGTTAACTGTGAATGAGTGAATGAGTTGATTCCCTCCTGGGTGAAAGCCAATGAGGGAGTGACCGAGGAGTGGCCTCTCTCTGATCTGAGTGACCTGACCCTACTGATAAGCACCCACCCAGCCAGTCTGCTGCTGGACCTGGTTGACAACACAGCACACCTTTGATGTCAAATGTTGTTATATTTAAAGAGAGAGAGAGAGAGAGAGGGAGAGAGAGAGAGAGAGAGAGAGAGAGAGAGAGAGAGAGAGAGAGAGAGAGAGAGAGAGAGAGAGAGAGAGAGAGACTTACCAGCTGCCCTGTAAGCCTCTCCGTACTCCACAGCGCCCCAAGCCAGCACAGTCGCCGCTCCCGCCATCGGATAGCCGAACTTAACGTAATCACCGGCTGTGAATTTCCATATTCTCATTATTTATCATTATTATTATTATTATTATTATTATTATTATTATTATTATTATTATTATTATTGTTATTATTATTATCATTATCATTGTTATTATTTCTACTGTCATCATCATTATCGACATATTCATTATATAACCAGTTTAATTTCTTGAAACCCTTGAATAACAATAGTTTCCAGAGGGGCTGAAAAGATTAGTTAGGGTGCAAAGGCGTTAAAAGATAGTGGAAGATTCTGAACAGGGTGCAGTTGGACCCACCGTCATAGTAACCTCCCTCCAGGTCAACTCCTTGGTTCGTGTCAGGGTCAATAGCGTCGTCTGTGGCAGAGTCTCGCCGCCACGTCACTCTCTGCGAAGAGGGAAGGAACCCGGAGCGCTGGGCCTCGTAGAAAAGCAGGGATTTATGCAACACTTCGTCATAGTCGTAGTCTGCGTCCCCTGAGGTGCAAGGAGCCGGGTTCGTCACTGCGGGGCAAAGTACGACCACCACTAGTGCCCCTGCCGCAAGCCAGAACCACCTCATCACTTCTAAGAATGTGCTGTGTGGATGAACATTGCGTTTTCTGTTAATTTTTTTTTTTTTTCAGGGAATATAACTTTTTTTTCCTTAATATCCACAACATTATATTTAAGATATTACTACGGCAAATAGTTGTCATCTGATTGTACTTGCAAACATTTCAAACACTATTACCAAAAGCCTGGTCTTTATTTTGCCACATCAGGCTGTAAGACTAAGACTTTTGCAACAGAAAAATGGTTCCTTGCTATATTACTGATAAACACAATAGATCTCTTAAAAATGCATGCTTATAAATTACTCTTGACAAAGCAAAGAAAATTATGAAATATCAATGTAAGATCAAACATGATAAAAGTAACTGAAATTGAGATAAACTTACAAGATTATGAGACCAATGCTATGCAGGAGCCACCAAGACTATACTGACTGGCTCTAAAGAAGTTCTTGCCCATTAAATAGAGATCATCGACAAGAGACAAGTGTGCCTCACACAACCACAGGTGCAAACTTTACACCTGCGTCACACCCCATTCATAGACGCCACCTGTTCGAAGAAAATAGTCGTTTTATGAATTTGCTTATCAATCTTTGGTTCACATTTTGAATGTAATGATTCACCTCGCATTGCATTAAAAACATATAATATTTACTGAGAGAATTTGATTGGATTTCATGAATATCCATGTCCAAGTAAAGTGCTTATCTTGTGTGACTGAGTTACTAAGCGTGCTGAAATTTTTTTTTTGTTTGTTTGTTTGTTTGTTTCCCCTCTAAACATCATACAATAATGTAATATATAGACGTAGTGAAACATTTATTATCCTCAGTTCATTTGAGAAGAAGGGAAAGAATAGCGCCTCATTGTTGATCAGTAAATCTTAAACTTAAAAATTCATGAAACACGAAGCCTACCGATTGTTTGTCACACATACATGACATACATGTATGAGATACGATAACTTAGTGCTTCTAACATTGATGATGATGATGATGATGGTAATAAAGGCTGCGGTGGTGGTGACGCCAAGTGATGGTGTTAAAAAAAAAAAAAAAGGTATCAAGGGGAATCTAAAACTGAAAGGATTTGTACCGGCGATATTCAGTTCCCTCAATATGCTTAGGTGCACACATGTACGCATATTAATCCTCGGAGGTTATTAGGGCTCCAGAACACGTCACGCTTTCTTAATCTATATATTCGTCCCTACTCCAGTAGCAGCTGCTGGCCGATATTAATGTATTACTTTTTTTATAGGATGGAACTGAAACCATACTGTAATGGAGAAGCCATGTACGTGATAATTAGCCATGACGCATTCAGGTCACATGTGTTTGACGGACTCAACTTATCCTAGGTTATTGTCGTCAAGGTACATTACCTAACTTACACTGCTGACGCCACACTGTGAGAGCGACCTGTGACGCCACAAAGACCAGCGGAAAGAACTGTTAAAAGTAAATGAATTGATGAATAACAAAATATAATAAATAAAGAAATCAATATACCCAAGTGATTATGTGCAGTAATAATTCATACAGGGAATTTCACGTGTGGGTGTGATGTCTTCCTTTATTAGCTTGTTAACAACAACAACAACTACTACTACTACTACTACTACTACTACTACTACTACTACAACTACTACTACTACTACTACTACTACTACTACTACTACCACCACCTCCACCACCACCATGATATATATATATATATATATATATATATATATATATATATATATATATATATATATATATATAGTAGTAGTAGTAGTAGTAGTAGTAGTAGTAGTTGTTGTTGTTGTTGTTGTTGTTGTTGTTGTTGTTGTTGTTGTTGTTGTTGTTGTTGTTGTTGTTGTTGTTGTAGTAGTAGTAGTAGTAGTAGTAGTAGTTGCTGTTGTAGTAGTAGTAGTAGTAGTAGTAGTAGTAGTAGTAGTAGTAGTACCAGTAGTAATACATAATCCAAAATTCAGATACTTCAAAAGAAGGAAATCCACTGACTTACATATCAATACACTATCCTCAAAACAAATGGACGGCTTCAATATCCTTCATACATAATGACAAGTTACTTTTCCACCTTCTGCCATTAGTCTCAAATTTACAAGGTACTTCCCAAATCTATATTTTTATCTCTACATTCTAACAGAGTTTCATCTTTGTTTCCTTTTGCACTATTTACCTTCTTCTGATATTAGGAAAGGAATACAAATATGAATAGATATTTTTTTATATATAAAAAGGTATAATTACCAAATTTTCATTTATTGTATAGTAATAAAAACAAATGAATGATAAATAAATTAATAATCAAATAAAACTTTTAGGATTAATGGCCAGTTCGTGTCTTGTCATTACTGTCTACTACTACTATTGCTACTACTACTACTACTACTAATAATAATAATAATAATAATAATAATAATAATAATAATAACTATAATAATAATTATTATCATTATTATTCATTATTATCATTATTATTATTATTATTATTATTATTATTATTATTATTATTACTACTACTACTACTACTACTATTGTAATAATAATAATTATTATTATTACTGTTGTTGTTTTTATTATTATTATTATTATTATTATTATTATTATTATTATTATTATTATCATTATTATTATTATTATCACTATTATTATTTTTATTATTATTATTATTATTATTATTATTATCATAATTATTATCCTTATTATTATTATTATTATTATTATTAATATTATTATTATTATTATTGTTATTGTTATCATCATCATCATTATTTTACCACAACCACAACAAACAACAATATTCTATCTAATTCCATTTGTGTATAGTTTCTTTCCAGTGGACATGGGGAGGACGGATGTGAGAAGGAGTGTGGGGCCGGGAGGAGGCACCAGCCCATCAGGTAAGTGACACCAGGCGCCATTATCGTGACATTTTCCACAACTTTGTCGCAAGAGTGACGGAGCTGCTCGTTAGTTTCTTGAGCCGCCCATCCTGCGCACCGAACTTCCCTCACTCGCCCTGCCGCCCGTCACCACTCACATGATTACTGTCTTCTCTCACCGCTATTTCATGCTTATTTTCTAACAGAGGAACTCCAAAATGAGGTGGATGTGTGACAAAAAACGGTGGTCGCCAATAGGTTTCAGTGTTCACGTCATTAACGAGGAAGAATGCGTGATGAAATTGTTCCTTTTTTGATAAACAGATATATTAGCACTAATGATCGCGGGTATCAATGAGTGTTTATACGATTATGCATGGCCTATTTTCACATATTATAGAATTATACGTATAAATTAGTGGATAAAGTTTTGAAAATAATGAATAAAAGTACACAGAAGGAGAGTAAGAAAATAAAAATAATGACAACAGCAGCAGCAAGAGTAACAATGCATTACCTCTAATAATGACTATAGTAATAATAATGGGTGAATTTGATGAAAATGTAACACCACCACCACTACCACCAATATACGAATAAAGGTATTATTGTTTACTTATAAGTACATAAACAGATGAACGCAAAAAAATATTATGCATACATTAAAAAGAAAAAAAATCAACTTAATAATGAACCAGTTCGCTGTGAAATCAAAGTTAAACTCGAGAAAATTATGAAACGCTCACGAATGATCAGAAAAACATGATTTCCTCAACACGAGGTGACTCAGTTGGGCTTCATATTTCACAACACTTGTTAACTTTTAATGTTATAGAACAGCCTTTGGTGGGGAGATCAGATACTTACCTACCTACCTACATACATACATACATACATGGATAGATAGATAAATTGATAGATAAATGGAGAGATAGATTGATACCTAGATAAATAAAAAATACAGAAATCTAGATAAAGTGATAGATAGGCAGATAAAAGTAAAGATAGATATATAGACACATAGCTAGATGAATTAATTGGCTGATTAATTGATAAATACATATAAATACAGATGAAAAGATGAATAAGTTAATTAAATGAATGAATAACTAATAAATAAGTACAAATGGATAAAACCGATAGACAAATAGACGTAGACAAACAAGCATACAGACAGAGAAATACATAGATAGACTGATAGATGAAATGTAATACATGTAATAATAATTACAGCAAGATCGATAATTTTTCACGTATTGACTGTTTGATTGACTAATTGGTAAAGAAATAGGGATGAACAAATATAGATAAAGAAATTGATTAACTGATAGATAAATAGATACACAGACAAACAGACGGATTGTACGATAGATAGATAGATAGATAGATAGATAGATAAATAGATAGATAGACAGATAGATAAATAGATAGATAGGCAGATAGGTAGATAGAAAAAATTAATATAGAAAACGATAGAAACACAGATAGATAGATCGATGGATAGACGGATGGATAGATTGATTGAAAGATAAATAGATAGAAACAGATTGGTGAATGCCAGAAAACTTTAATTAATAAGATTTTTACCAACTTGAGGCAGGCTATCGCATATAACGATGCGTGGTCAGACAGCGGGTAATTGGAGCAGCTGGTGATTGACCAGCGAGAACAAGACAAATACAGCCAGGCCCGCGCACAACTTTTAGCTTCGAAACTGCATCCGAGATAATGAATACATGCCTCGAACGCTACAACACAGAGAGTATAAACTAGAGGCTACAAACTGTTACTACATATTCAAACATACAAATACTGCATCATCCATGAAACGGTGTTCATTAATTATCTCCAAAAACTTTACGATTGCTTCATAATACGGCATGAGTTGTTGGCCCAGTTCAGTGACATTAACATTACTTAAGAAATATTCAAATATACATACAAAAAAGAACAAATTCTATCACTCATTTCGTTATCTTTGATGTCTTACAAAACCAAACTAGTTCAATAAGATTGTGGCAATCAAGAAATCGGTCAAAAAAATTTGAAAGCGTCTATTAAATGGAGTTTTAGGTGGCAGTAGGTGACGGATAAATAGCTCACACTAGAGTAATGTAAAACACAAGAATGGAAATTAACTGGAAGCTACACGTAGCAGAGAGAGAGAGAGAGAGAGAGAGAGAGAGAGAGAGAGAGAGAGAGAGAGAGATGACAGCTAAAGAGATGAACTTCCGACATACTGAAAAGATCATCAAAACATGAAGCAATAGAGTGAAACGAATGAGGACTTCTATAGAACAGCGAGGACTTAATCAAGCCATAGAAACTGTAGCACTCAATCTTCAGTAGGCTACTCCATTCGTCAGGGGAGAAGAGGATGGCGAAGTGAAATGAAATGGAAATTATTCCATTTGGTGTCGCAACAGCTGAGGTCATATGGCACCACTAGGGTCAACGTACAAAGAAAATAATCCAAAGTCGGACCATCCACCTAACCATCAAGCCATCTCCGATGCCAGTCACAAAATTGTCATATATGGAAGATGCAAATAAGAAAAATGTATGTATTAATGTAAAGGAAGGAATTCGAGACTAAAGTTTTGTTAGTCAAAGATCAATGTTAGAGATTAATAAATAAATTAATAAATGGTTAACCATCAGGGAACAGAGAGGAAGTAGTTATCGGCAGAGATAAGATAAAGTGTCATTCAGTCTGAAAAGTCTGAGTAGTATTTACATAAAATGTGATCTTTTTATAACCAGATTTAAGAATCCTCGGCTATTACATAAGATTAACTATACATGTGTGTGTGTGTGGGTGTGTGTGTGTGTGTGTATATATATATATATATATATATATATATATATATATATATATATATATATATATATAATTCGGATGATAATTATACATCGCTTGACAGATTATGGAGCTTTTAGTGCAATTATGGTATCTTCCCGAATATGAATAAATAATAGAAGAAATTTCATAGCCCTTTGGATCTAAAAATGTAACGTCATATTTTGTGTTTTCACATATTTCTAATTAAACTAAATAACACATTAAAACCACATATTTGAGTTTTCTGTTGTGGA
This sequence comes from Callinectes sapidus, assembly GCA_020233015.1. NCBI lineage: Eukaryota > Metazoa > Arthropoda > Malacostraca > Decapoda > Portunidae > Callinectes > Callinectes sapidus. The sequence goes on from CM035193.1 coordinate 13,888,346, forward strand.
TCTGGTGAAAATAAATAGATTGAGAAGGATTAAAAAATTTTCTTTTCCTATCTATATTTACTCCAGTGCAATCGTTTCCCTTTTTTCTTTTTTCTTTTCTCTTCATGTGTCATAATTTTGCACGTAATGGAGATTTTCATTATCCACAAGCAGACACATTGCATCAAAGGAGTATCCAACTGATTTCAGATAATGGGAAATCAGTGTGAAAAATGGATATAAACTTCTGATTTTGAAAATAAAGATTTGCTTCCACCATGGTTAGAAGTTCATGTTGAGTTAGCCTTTTTGTATTTTCTACTTGATTACTTTCCTGGAGAAATCTATTGTCCAATTCCAAACCCTCGACAAACTTTTATATTGATTCTGTCCCTAAAACCAATCAAGGAGACACCTTTGTCCGCCAATAGAAAATCCCTCCACCTTCACTATCCAATCAAAGAGACAGTAACTTATCCCTTCTGACGCTGACCAATCAGAGAATAAGTATCCAGGAAAATAAAAGTCTCTAACATTCTTCCTGAAGGACACTCCTCGCCTGCACACCTTTGGCAGTGCTCCCTTCCAGTCTGTCCCAGCCTAAAATGTAAGGAATATGTACTTTGCTCTGTATCTTACCACATACTTCAGAACTATTTCCATTTAAGACATAGCCTGTTGTTGAGTTTGCCAATGATTGGGAGATTTTACTTGACATCGCTTTTAACTGCCAAATGTAAAACTTTTCATCAATATTGTCGTTTTGTTTTGCATGTAGATTGTCAAATAGACATTTAGAACTTAAATATTGTGCGGTATGCCGTCTGCTGCTAATTAAACCAGTGCGAGTATGTATGCATTCATTTGCTGTCTCAAGTAAGATCATCTTCAAGCAGCGCTGTTCATACAAGTAAATTAACATCATACATTTGTTCTATACCTTTGACTGTTCCTTCACTAATACCTTGGCAGTTTGATCAGCGTTCATTAAAACCCCGGGGAAAGAAAATTATCTCCGTTTGTTGTAACTATTCATAACATTAAAATTCTTCATGTTCGGCAATTGTTACATTTTTAAATCTACGATAAAAGAGAAAACAAGCGATGCGGAAGTATTTTTGTTCAAGTTTATTCGACTAAGACGAGCCTCCTCCCCACAGGCAGCGGGCAGAGTGGCGGCGGCGCGTGCGTCCCACCGGGGCCTGGGAGCGAGCTGGTTTCGTGTGGATGTGGGTGAGCGGCATGTCTCTTCGAGCTATTGCTCGCTGCACCGGCGCCAGTGTCACCACCGTCTACCGATGGATACGTCGGTGGCAACGCGAGGGACACGTTCTCACCAGGACGCGGGGATGTAAACCCCGCACGTGGAATTCTCAGAGATCAGTTATCAGAGACACGAACGATGCAAAGGAACGCCAAGACGTGAACCTCTGTTCTCACGGTTTTAACCAGTCTTGCTACACAGATTCCTGCAAGTGCATGTTTCTGAAGGCACAGGACAAAGTTGACATCGAGGCGGCAGCGGTGCCGATGCCTAACCAATCTCGGCCTGAGCCACATTCTCTGGGCATCATGTGCCGCTACCCACTGCACGGTGGCTGGCCTTGCCTCAGCGACCTCACTTCCACACGCCTCACACCTATGCCTAGAACATTTTACTCTCATTTCCCAAGAACCTCACATGAGCCCGTCTCCGTGAGGAACCACCAAAGGCTTGCCCTTGCTTCCTTCATGGATTACTTGCAGCTCCAAGAGGGCGCGAATAAACAACTGCCGCTAATAGGCGACTACGAGCACAAGAAGAGATCCATTTAAGAGTCCATGTATCGATAAAAAAATGTGTAATACAATAAAATTTGATGTCTATTTAGTATACGTATTCAAAGAATGTTAGCATTAAAACTAAACCTAATCCCTAGGGAAAATTATCAATGTAATGACTATATGACTATATGCAATCTTCTCGCTTGAATAAATTCACGTGAATTAACAATTTCTTACTATCCGAGTGTATTATAACAACTATTATGCTACTTACTAACAACTCGCATGTAAATAATAGTTATGATTGTCTGAGGTATTCAAGTACTTATTCATTTAATAATATCTACATCTATAAAACTGTTACATTAGAGATTATGGTTTTCCTTTTCCAGGCTGGCGTTGGTGCAGATGTTGACGGCCTCACTGCTCTGCTTGGCTGCTCGCGTTCCTGCCCTGACTTATGAAAACATTCATCACAACAGCCTCAATGGTTCATAACTTCGTTGTAGAATAATCATTAAATGACCATTCCGTCATTAAGAACTACCAAATGTACATGGTGATACATTACTAGTTTATTATATATATATATATATATATATATATATATATATATATATATATATATATATATATATATATATATATATTTTTTTTTTTTTTTTTTTTTTTTTTTTTAACTAATGCTCTTTTCTTTGGATACAATTTTTCTACATTTCATATTCCAAGAGGACAACCAACAAGAGGCCTTGATGTTTGCTAAGGCGGCGAAATCAGTCTTGGAAACACACCATGACCTGCGATGCTCTATCCTATTTTTCTCAGAGACGTCCGGTGACATGAAATCTTTCCTAGATGTGAGTGATGTATGGTTATCAGCTTGTGTCGTCTATAACTTAAAATCATGACAAGTAGCACATAAACAAATTAATAAACAAAAAAAATAGGGAGTAAATAATATTACTCTCAATATCAAGTGAGGCTAATTTTTCAAGGGTTTCATGAGTCAACGCTTGCCTTACGGGATGAGTGTGTTCGAGGTGGAGATGGAGGACCAGGATACTAACGGAACACACGCACACCTCTCTGAAGTGGTGACTCGAGCCCAGCAGGTTAGTGGGTCCACTTTCTGAGAATCCGTGACTCAATCATGTACTTTGTTGAAGGAAGAGCATGTACCTAACCCAACATGGGAGAAGAGGAAAGTAGACGTTTACTTCTAACCCCTGGATATGAGAAAAGCCATGTATGCAACGCAACATTTAACTGTAATGTATAGAAAACTAATAGATGATTTACCCTCCCATAACATCATGCATGTATTCTGTGATGGGTTTGTCAGCTCAAAAAAGGCAAAGCTGGATGTGGTGCCTTCAAGAGAGAATACACTGCGGGTACCACTAGAGTGTATGAGTATGGGGTAAGATTAAGTGACGGCATCTCATCAACTCAAGCAGAGTTACAAGCTAGGTCTAACGAAGAGCCTTTCTATAAAAAGATATATAATATATATATATATATATATATATATATATATATATATATATATATATATAGAGAGAGAGAGAGAGAGAGAGAGAGAGAGAGAGAGAGAGAGAGAGAGAGAGAGAGAGAGAGAGAGAGAGAGAGAGAGAGAGAGAGAGGGGG
>CM035193.1:13895214-13908271 GCA_020233015.1 Callinectes sapidus
TCTCTCTCTCTCTCTCTCTCTCGAAGAAGAAGAAGAAGAAGAAGAAGAAGAAGAAGAAGAAGAAGAAGAAGAAGAAGAAGGGGGGGGGCAAAGAACCCTCCATAGTGGGACTGAGTGTTAGGTCCTCAGGGTAGCAAGTGAAGTAATGTGGAATGAGAGGCTGGGCAACACTTCTGCGCTCATTCGCCACGTTTAGGATGGAAATATATATATATATATATATATATATATATATATATATATATATATATATATATATATATATATATATATATATATATATATGCAAAAGACACTCCTCGAGTTATACCTCAACGGTAGTGGGGAACAAAATTTAGAATTTCGGAAATACACCGATTTATGTAGAAACAGAGGAAAAGAAAGGAGAGACAAGTTGAGGTCTAGTGGGGTTGGAGAAAGACGGAGAGCCCGTTATCTATGGAGTGGCAAGGGTGGCAAGAGTGAGGGAATCCCTGCCAAGCCCATGGCCACACCAAACCGGCCAGGTTAGGGTGACATACTGAGAAAAAGACAAACAACACAGATTTGTCCCCAGTGAATTCCTTGACTAAGGAGAGGCTGCGGCAAAAAGGAGGAATGAAATTACAAGGCATAATAACACTGCGAATTGGATGGTGTCTGTATACAGGTTGTAGCACAAGCTTCTCCAAATACAGCTAGTGGCGAAAGTTATTATAAGTAGAAAATGTTCTACATGCATATGCATTTTGAGGCTTTGTTTAGCCGTGGGTGTAATTCAAATATGGTGGGGTGAAATATATACAACGGCTATACACCACGTCAACATGCTCCATCATATTGTAAGTGTGTTTCGCTTTTTAACAGTTTCCTTTATTCAAAATCATCTAATATGATCTAAATGTATTCACTGGCACTATCTTTGCGTGAAACGTATGACAAACAGCTAATATGCTGCTAGCCTCACTCCTTCCCCTTCTCCGGTCAGGCAGGGAGGGTGACACATCCTATTACTGTATTTCTCATAAACTACAGACATGCTAACATTGCGTAATGGTTACCTGTCCATCAATACTACTCGTCTCTTTACAAAACACTGCTATACCACAAAATTTGTAGAAATTATAATGTCCTATAGTAAAATTGTAAATTATTCAGTGACACAAGTTTTGGTGAAGTGCATTATTATGTAATGAGACGAACTGCATTGATGTACAATTGATTTACCGATAAACATTACACAATATCAACACGGGTGTAATTAACGATAAAATAAATTACATAATAGGCTAAGTGACTCTACCCGCCTGAGCGTGACGGGGAAAGAGCGAGGCTATGTTTTACTCGTTATACTCTAAACTGGTCGTTTTTGTATAACCTAGAGATCACAGGCTCTCCCTCTTTCTCAATCTCGTTCCACCTCGTTACCCTCCACATTATTTCGTTCGTCATTAGTCATGACACCCTCACGCTTATTCTCGCTGTGGACCGTTCTGCTGGAAACTCGCCATTTGGCCAGTTTCACGTCCAATATAAGGCAATAATGTATAACGTAAGGAAGTACTTGTTGGAAGAACAGGCCGGTGAACTGTGGAGACGTGGCAACTGTGAAAAATCAGCTGTAGAAAAATGCACACATAAAAACGGGCAGTTTAGAGTCTAGCTAGTACAGCAGCAAATCAACAGTTTTAAGTTTCACGCCAAGACGGTGCCAAGGAATACATTAAGAGTGTACAGCGTGATTTTGACAGGAGAGAGAGAGAGAGAGAGAGAGAGAGAGAGAGAGAGAGAGAGAGAGAGAGAGAGAGAGAGAGAGAGAGAGAGAGAGAGAGAAACTTTAAAAAAACGCCACACTAACAATAAGGTGGACATGGTGTTTCTACATCAGACAAGCGCCCTGCTGAGCCATGTCATCAGTCACCTTGCATTGGCACATTTGAATTTACCTCCACAGATAAACAAAGCCTCAAAATGCATGTGTGTAATCTATTTGGAATAACTTGTACTTTTGCCTCTACCACCATTGATAGAAACTCGTGTCACACGCTATTTAATAATAATTTTTAACAGATTCACCATGTACTACCTAGAGCCTTACAGCAACGCAGATGACGAGATGAAACGCGCCGCTCACTGGTCGCAGAAGGAAGGCATGGTCCAAGCCTCGCATCTCCCTCTCTTCTTCGATAAATTCATCAAGTCAGTTTTTGTTGCACCCACCTGTTGCGAGAGGCACCTGGGTATGATTGAAAAGGGTATTTGTTGAGTTTCCCATCAGTCTCACTGACACAAAAAGTGCACCACTGGAAAATAAACATCTTTTTAAGACACTTCTATTATACAATTACCGTCACCGCTATTTATTAATAATGTTAGTAAATATGTTTCACCCTAGCCCTCCATCCTGAGAGGGGGAGTATGAAGAAATATTCTTATAGCTAGTCTTGTACTTTTTTTTTTCTATTCAAAGAAATCTCAAATCTGAGTCTTGGTCATGGTCTAGATGTGGCGAGAGGAAATCTATAGTCATAGTATGAAATGATGCAACAACAAAAAATAGTAAAATCTTGTATTATTCCATTAGTGCAGGGTGAGTGTATTTGGCATTGGTGTTTATGAAAAATCCCTAAATCTAGAGATTTTTTTCCCGATGTCTAGGAACTTCTTAATTTACAACGGTTAGGAGTGCTGATTTTGTGTTCTAGGCATCAAACATTTTGGAAAGTAAATGAGGATGTGAGTTGGTGTTACTTTTTCCACAGGTTCAAGCGACGGCCCATTCTGAGAATAGCCACCGAGGCTTTCCATTCCCGGCAAACACAAAAAGACGGAAGGAACACTGATCACATGGCTGACTACTTTGCGCAAGGAATCAATTTCAAGTATGTTCAAACGGTTCATTTGTAATACTTAATTGTAATACTTCTAATATATAGTTAACAACAATAATAACAATAACAACCACTACTTTAAGTCAGGCTTGCTAGTTTCATAATGGTATTTCTCTCACCACAAGGTATCGCTATGAACATATTGCCGATGGAACTTTTGGCTCCAAGCAGGATGACGGCTCTTGGTCAGGCATGATCGGAGCTGTGATGAGGAAGGCAAGTAGTGTCCTTCTTTTCTGAGAAATGTTCTATCAATTACCTGAAAAAATATAGCCGGTTTCTCTTCAAATAAGGCGTAAGCTATACACACTCTCTCTCTCTCTCTCTCTCTCTCTCTCTCTCTCTCTCTCTCTCTCTCTCTCTCACCAGGAGGCTGATTTCGCTAATGGTCCGTTCAGCCTATCACCGAGTCGCGTAGAGGTTGTGGACTTCACTTCCCCGATCATCATCCAGTACTCCGTCATTCTGGGTGGTCGCGGGCTTCCTCGGGTGGACCCTTGGGGATTCCTGTTCCCCTTAGGTCCTTTCGTATTTGCAGCAATCCTTGTAGCTCTTGTGGTCGTTCCTTTGATCATGGTACTCTTGTTCACGTGCGCCTCTTTCTCTTTCCCTAGCACTGCACGGCTAACGTGGCCCGCCAACTTGTTTGAAATGATCAGAGTGTTGCTGTTACAAGGTGGGTGTGGCTGATGTTTTGGTTCTGATAGGTTTCATTGCAAATAACTGAACATTCCATTCCTAAACCCATTTTACCAACATAAAAAAAAAGGTGATATTGGATGCTTTTATTATGTTCTTGAAATAGATGGCCATCACGTACGTACGTGCTTCAAACACGGTTTAGAACTATCATTCACTGTTATAAAGTCTTGAAATATAAAACCAATTTTTCCCACCTTGCTATCTTTGAAAATTAGAGAAGTACAATATTCCGTTATACTTATACAAAGATAGCTACTAGCAGATAGCAGAATTCTTGGCGGGGCGTGGTGGTGGCAGAGGCTGGCGATGAGCGGCTGGATGTTAACTGCGCTGGTGCTGATCAAGAGTTATGCTGGAAACCTCATGTCGGTGCTGACGGTGAGGTACGTTCAGCAGCCGTACCAAAGCCTCAGTGACGTGGTACGCGATCCTTCCGTCACCATGATCTGGCAAACCAACACCAGCAACGTTCAATTCATTAGGGTAACCGTGATCAGAAATGTTTTAAGCATGATTCTGTAGCACTTTGTAGCTGAAATACCGATTTGACGACTATATTTTAGTGAATCTACCTCAGGTATTACTCTCATCCATAGAAAAGCGGTGTTATTTACAGAGGCAATTTTTCATTATTATATCACTCTCCTCAGTCGGCGGAAAGTGGTATCTACCGCGAGTTGGCAGAGGCCGAAAAAAATGGACGCACCAAATTTCAGCCAATGATGAACTTTTACTGGAGCCTCGACAAGCTGGTAAGGCGGAGGGATCATGTGCTCATAGACGTGGAAATATTGATCATGTTGATGATTGGTCAAGACTTCACTTTAACTGGTGAGTTATCCTACTCGGATTATTATGCTTGAATACTGACGCAGCAGAGGTTTTGTCCCATATATATATATATATATATATATATATATATATATATATATATATATATATATATATATATATATATATATCTGTGTGTGTGTGTGTGTGTGTGTGTGTGTGTGTGTGTGTGTGTGTGTATTATATACACACACATACACACGTTTTGCTATTAACACAAACATCTCCACAGGTCGATGTGACTTTTACAAATCGAAAGAAAAGTTTTTACCAGTGACGCTTTCAGTGATCGGACAGAAAAACAGTCCCTTGGTTCCGTCATTGAGCAGAAGGCAAGTGAGGTGAACGAAATGCAAGAAGCTTTCACATAGAAATTTTCATCAAAATTGTTTATTCACAAGCAAATTACACTTATGCTGTCTAATATGTTTTGTATATTTTGTAACACGGTATGTTGTAGGGAAGACATATCAGGACTAGGCTTTGAGGTTTCATATCCCACGATTTCAATAACGACAAACATGAGTATAGGAATAAGACCCGTTGATAAGAAATACTTTGCCAAAAACTGTAACTGTCCATTAAGTGCAGTACTAACTTATTATTATTATTATTATTATTATTATTATTATTATTATTATTATTATTATTATTATTAGCGTTATTATTATTACTGTTGTTGCTGTTGCTGCTGCTGCTGTTATTGTTATCACTTCCTTTTTAGAATAAATTCCATAACGGAGGCAGGACTATACCGTCACTGGGTCAAGATGATGGTACCAAACTATACATACTGCGCCAGCTCGCCCACAAAGATCACCGTCAGCACAACACTCTCCGTAGATAACCTCTGGGTACGCGACTCAGGTCACCGTTTGGCTCCTTTAGGAAGGCTTTTTTTTTTTTTTTTCGCATAAGAATATTAGAGTTCTAAACAGAGGGCTCCAGTGTCTAATCAAACTTAATTACTACAAATGATAACAAACAGCAACAAAGAGTGTAAGAAGAAAGATTTTATTACATCTAATTACTAAATTAGTACAAGAAGAATACGTAAACAAATTAATCCGACAACTCTCTCTCTCTCTCTCTCTCTCTCTCTCTCTCTCTCTCTCTCTCTCTCTCTCTCTCTCTCTCTCTCTCTCTCTCTCTCTCTCTCTCTCTCTCTCTCTCTCTCCAGGGAATGTTTGTAGTGCTTGCCGGTGGCTATGTGGTGGGCTTTCTGGTCCTCCTAGCCGAGGGTATTCGCTGGCTGTTTCTTCCTGAGCACCACAACCTGAGTCTCGCAGCCTAGTGGTCCAGATGATTCTATGTATGATGATTAACTTTAGCAGCGATGTGCTAATGCTAATTATTAAAGAAAGAAATGATGTACGTAAAAATATTGCACAACTAACTCGAAATTGAGAAATACATGATTTTACTGTTTTGTTCTTTAATAATTATTTTCTTACTGGAAATGAAAAGTGTCTCGGTCTGCATGGGGAATCGCGAGACGTGACCGCTAGGAATGGCGCTAAAGGGTAGGTGTGGCGACGCGCCCCCCAACATATGCCCCTTTGATATCTATCCATCTATCTGTAAATCTATCTATCTATCTATCTATATACATATATATATATATATATATATATATATATATATATATATATATATATATATATATATATATAGGCTATATATATATGTGTGTGTGTGTGTGTGTGTGGTGTGTGTGTGTGTGTGTGTGTGTGTGTGTGTGTGTTAATAGTGCCAACCTCTAGAAAAAAAAATCCACTTATGACTATGGGCAACAATCGCATGGACTGCTTTCCATTGCACTCTTATCAGTATGAGAAGTACGTAGTATGGATGTCGGCCAAAATGCTGGTATCTGGACATCTCTGATATATATATATGTATATATATATATATATATATATATATATATATATATAGAGAGAGAGAGAGAGAGAGAGAGAGAGAGAGAGAGAGAGAGAGAGAGAGAGAGAGAGAGAGAGAGAGAGAGAGAGAGAGTGGAGAGAGAGAGAGAGAGAGAGAGAGAGAGAGAGAGAGAGAGAGAGAGAGAGAGAGAGAGAATCACATCACATCACATTTTCAGTTTTAATTTACTAGTCTCTGGAATATTAGGAACCTGTAGAGTAAAAATAATCCTTAATCCTTACAGAGATCCGAATCCGCCTCAGAACTTAGCCAACTGTTTTCATGACCTACGTTTCTCAAAAGTTACATTGAGAAACGTTGATTTTTCCGTCTCGAACACCAGGATGGCGCTAACAAGGTTCAGCAGCAGCAGCAGCGGCACCAGCATGTGCACCAAACTCACTGCTCACCAACCCGCCAGCATCCCCAGAACTTTTGCTCTCTTCTTTTTCTTGACGTATTTATCTTTGTTTCCAACGTGTTTCTTTCATGATTGCATCCAGAATGTCTTCTTTCCATTTTCCTTCCAACCATGCTAACTGGCATTAATTATTTCATTATTATTTGTTTATTTACTTTGATTGTCATGCTGAAGTATTAATGTGTAGAAAATAAAGATGGAACATCATGTATAAAGTTTTTGTCACCTGTAGGCTCAGATTCTCTCTCTCTCTCTCTCTCTCTCTCTCTCTCTCTCTCTCTCTCTCTCTCTCTCTCTCTCTCTCTCCTGAAAACGTAATATTATTTAGCCTCTATCGTAATGAACTGATCATATTTGGAAATAGCAAGGCCTTTTCAAATGCCACCGAGATGAGATTTATTGAGTGACTTTCTTTTTAATCATTACAACACTTCCAGAATAGTATAAAGAATATTAAAAAAAAAATGTGTTTATTACTGTTAACATTTAAATTGGCAACTACTTTTCAAAATACACATGTCTGCCAAGACCCAGGAGTAAAATTTATTGTAACCAGTGCTTATGGATGTATCCGGTTTGCCGTTTACAAGACCTTGATTCTTGAGTTATCATTTTGTATAATGATTCAATTGACTACGAAAACCATAGATATAGTCGTTACAATTTCATTTTGACTGATATCATTGCATTATAAACTGTAAGAAGAATAGAAAGTTTCTTACAGATTCCAGAATGCAATGAGCGATCAGTGCAACACCTGACCTGCCAACGGAAAGCTGCAATGGTGGGGCGCCTCTGTACGCCAAGTAGGGAAAACAATTAGCCATTACTAACTAGGCAGTACATCAGTTCCTCCTAGCACCCCCATCCTTGTAGCACGTCTCCTCAAGCACAAAAGACTTAGATAGCAATTTTGCAGGCACTCAGGTAAATCATCCCATACGTGAACTATAACCTCTCTGGAGAGAGAGAGAGAGAGAGAGAGAGAGAGAGAGAGAGAGAGAGAGAGAGAGAGAGAGAGAGAGAGAGAGAGAGAGAGAATATATGCAAATATATGTACCTTAAAACTACCAAATAAACACGTGTCGTTAGTGCAAAGTTGTCGTGTATCTAACAGCCTTTTGTACAGACAACAGAGAACAGAACTAGAATCCACATAGAGAGTCAGCAATCCATTGACGCAAAATGATAAGGTACAAAAAGGTAAACATGATATCTAAGCTTGACGAAAGGTAGAAAGGTTCTTGTAGACACAAACGTTCAACTCTGTTATTCCTCTGTTCCTTCCTAAGACTTTGATTATTTGAAGACCATCAAATGCTTACAGATAAATTTGTCCTGATATTCAATATATCTTTTACTTCAACTCTTTATGTGAGCAATAGGTGAACAAGTCTTTTGCTTCTACCCCAGTTTCATTGTTCTTGACCCTCTTATCACGCCAATGAAATTTTCCCACAAATATTGAATTGTTGACAAATGTGATGAATACTATTCGGCATTTTTAACTTTTGAACCGTACGCCTGCAGCGTCACAATGTAAGAGATGGCCACAGTAGTTGCCCAGATTAAGATGACACGAATGTTGAAGTCAATCACTCAAACTCTCTGAAGTGCATACTTATATACAAGGGAAGAAAGAACCAGATAAAGCAAGCACTTCCACACTGAACACAAGACCAGCTCCACTGAGGCCCAGCAACAACAGAAGCAGAGGGCCCTGCATGTGCACCAAGTTGAGAGCGTTCACCGAGCCGCCAGAATCATCAGGAATTCCTTCTATCCCTTCTTCGAGTGTTTTCCTCTGCTTCTCGCGAGTCTCCTTCTTCACTGAATCCAGGAAGTCTGATCGCCACTTTTCATATAGTCCTGCCTAAAAGAATTAAATTTCACTTTTAATTCATGGTTTTATTCTCTCTCTCTCTCTCTCTCTCTCTCTCTCTCTCTCTCTCTCTCTCTCTCTCTCATCTCTAGTAATTGAAAAAATAACTTGTCCAGGGAATAATACTAGTAATCTTTACCTCTAGTACCGTCACCATGATCGCATCCACTTGTCTCTTGAAGGGTGCATCGTGAGGCAGCGGCCAGGCTGTCAAGGTACGGGACACGCTCTCACGCCCCAGGTAAATTTGAGCACTTCCGTCTGCCATAATGAAGTGCCGGGCTATTATAGTGGCCATGTAACTCTCCCAGCCCACGTGCGACTCGCTGGGATGGTGGAAAAGTATCAGAACAATGAAGCAACAACTTATCTTTCACTTATTGAGCAAATAATATACTCGGTAATAATGTGTATTAGAGGAGAGAGAGAGAGAGAGAGAGAGAGAGAGAGTGTGTGTGTGTGTGTGTCTCACCTGAGGTCTCTGGATCTCTGCATGGCCTCCAAGGCGCTATTGATGATAAACATTTTTTCTCCCATTTCTCGGAATACAGAGTATGATGATTTCTTAAAATTTTCGATGAACACTCCTCCGTATGAAGGCATCGATATTCTGGACAGAAAACGATCGAATAAGTTACCTCATTACAAAACCCGTAAAAATAAATTTTTACCTCAATTATTCAATAACTATTATGTTCTTATCATACTTTTAGCTCTGTCTTTCCTCTGGCATTGTCAGTACGAAATGTTCACCTGTCAAAAGCTTTAACCATATCCTCCACAGTCTCTGGTCTAGGCGGGTATTTGGGCAAGGTGAGAGCAGCAGTCAGATTGCTGCGGTACACTGTTCCAACAATGAAGGCGAAAAGTAGCCACGCCATCAGTAGACCTCGGTTTGCATGTGACTTAGGGAGCTGCATTGATAAGTTCTGGCACAAGAGAGTGGCTATGACCATCTGGATAGCCACAATGAAACTGATTTCGTTTTCGAATACCAACCGAGAAGCCAACAAGTTTACCTATAAGAGAAACAACAACGCACAAAGTATTCAAGAAAAGGTGAGCAGCTTGTTTTAGCTTAACTTAGTTCAATAAGAATACCACACTCTCGCCCAGTAATAATTTGTAAATCATTTCTCTCTCTCTCTCTCTCTCTCTCTCTCTCTCTCTCTCTCTCTCTCTCTCTCTCTCTCTCTCTTACTACATAGAGTGACACCGGCACGAAGCACACCACCGCCAGGACTGCCAGCCACACGAAGTCAGAGAGTGGGTAGTACAGACTCTGCCAGCGAGGTCTGAGGGAAGGCGTCGCGGCAGAGAATGCAAAGGACCCATATTCATATCCATACGAGAAGTCATATATCTTCAGTCGCTGAGCCACCGGGACGTGGTGCATCGGAGACATGAAAGACACACGATCCGCTACCAGCTGTCCAACCTGCCAAGCAGAAGCCAACCTGGGACAGCTTCATGAATAACTGACTCCGCTTCATGATCACGCTATCCTTGACACTCATACATAACCTAACTTGTATACAATGTTCTGTTACAACCTTGATGTTGAAATGTACACAGAACCCCCCAAAAAAACTACTTTATATGAAATAACAATTTATCGCCGTTACTTTGAGTTCTATGTAATTAGGTTTTTGATGGGGGAAACTGCGTAAAAAACTAATTTTGCGTAATCAATCAATCTCTTGAGTGTTGAATAAATTCACATAGAAAAATAAAGAATCCAACACCAAATGGCCATTCAGGTTTTATCATAAACAGAATCCTCCCTTCTTGAAAATAGGAATAGAAAACAATTATATAATGTGTGGATAGCGTGTACAGCTCACCTCCTCCCAAGTACTTGAAGGTAGTACATGTATGGTGAAGTTGAGAGTCGTGGACATGGTGTAGAGGAGCTCATAATCTGTGCCCGAATATGTCTTAACGAGGGTCCCGTCCTCTGCCCTCTTCACAGTCTCCTCCCAATAGGGAGCGTAGGGAAGCACGGACACGTTCACAGTGGCGCCATAGAAACTTGAGCAATAATGCACAGGACTTAATACTCTGACTTATAGTGACCGTGCGGCACTTTGTTACTTCACTTTAATAACCACAGTCGATTGTATTGAACCACTAGAAGAGAGAACTGTACTTACTCGATTTCTACTTTAGCTTTAATGGTTAACTTCAATGTGCACTAGATTATTTCAATTAGCTTAATAAGTGTTCGTGCTGTTTAAGGTAGTACTGTCCTATAGGTTCTTCTGGTGATAGAGGTGAGCACAACAAACACAGGATGTACGTTTTATAGACGTATTGGCTTAAATACAAAGAGCGCAATACGGAACGTGTACCTGGCCTGGCTTGCCTCCGCTGATCTGGTACAATAGCGTTGCCTGGCGTAGGGTGTAACTAGCAGTTGTCGCACCCCGAGGTTGTTTGTATGTTAGCTAGTGTATGTGTCCTAGCTAAGCTAATGTGTTATCCCACAATAAGAAGCCACAATAATTCAGCTATTAACTTCACTTTGACATATTATTTGCACAAGAATAGAATATGTTAAGTAAATATCTACTCACTTCGAAAATTTCTCTGGGAAAAGTGAGGAAGATGAAATATGTAAGGACCGACGTGCAGGCTGTTTCCACGAAGCCGCTTGCACTACATGGCCACCCTGGGGGCTGTACGGCAGATGCGAATACAAACTAAACCTATCAATAGAAAAATGCACAAGGTATATAAAAGTTAAACATTTTATTCCTCATTATTCCTCTATTAATCTTATTAACCTGCCTTTAATAAGTCTGTCTCAGTTCCCTGCTTCACTATTTTCAACTTTGACACACACGGCGTTAAAGACCTGAACAAAAGGTACGAGCAAGAAATAAATTATGTGGTAATTCTGCAACTTTTACGTCCTAGGATTGACAGAACAGTCAAGATCAAATAATCGTCTTCAAAATAAACCACTAACTTATTTTCGTCTCGAAAGAAAAATATTTCATCAGGTACCTGTTTCCTGAAGAGTCTTGCTGCTGGTTGAGAACCATGGTATTCATCATGGAGAAGCTCCAATAAGAGAATAGGCGGTATACCTGCTGCAGTGGTAGGCGAGTGAGGACAAGGAGCCTCGTGGTCCACACCAGCAGGCGGTGTTGCAGCATGGACTCGGCGAAGGCGGCGAGGAAGTCTGTGTCGTCACTCGCCATCACAACTGTCACGCACCAAGACGAGCGACGAATCTAGTGTTGAATTTTTTATATAATCTTTATCAAGATTTCCTCTGGCAGGAAAGATCAGTAATTCACATCCTTACATGTCAGTTCTCGGCAACATTATTCTTTCAATTAACATTCATCGTAATAAATAATTCCTTCTCATGTGTAAATGAAGAAAGCTTATTAATTATATACTTACCAGCTCAGTACCAATTATATTAATTTAGGTGGGTCTAAAAACTTAGATGATCTATTTTGTCAAACTTCTTGAAAAAAATAATAAATAAATAAATAAATAAATAGAAGCATAAACATCTCTACAAACCGTCTCACCTGTTTAGCGCGGGCAACCACCTCAGACACAGGAGTAAGCCAGGTGTTGTTACTTTCCTTACCCGCCGGCCACACTTCGAACACACCGACAGCAGTCCCAAACTGGATGAATATCTGAAGCAGACATAATACCATTGTTTCTTTTAAGGTTATGAATGAAGAGTTAAAAAAGGAAAGAAAACTTCAGAATGCTACACATTAAACTTTATTCTCTCTCTCTCTCTCTCTCTCTCTCTCTCTCTCTCTCTCTCTCTCTCTCTCTCTCTCTCTCTCTCTCTCTCTCTCTCTCTCTCTCTCACCTCATAAAAGCCCTGCGACATAGGTTTGTGACTAAGAAGCAGGAAAGTGCACTGTACTTCCTTTGGTGGCCCCAGCACTGCCTTCACCGCCTCCTTGGTTATTCCTGCTGGCATGATGTGCCGGTACCACAAAATATTTCATCTTACAATTTGACTTCAGATTCTTTTACTCTACCACTTAAGAAGAATAGCCTTTATACATTACACTTCAATCACGGTTTTACGTATGATTAAAAATTACTAGGGATGATTTAAAGCAACAATGAAGAACAAAAATGACAACGCAAGTCACAAGAATCTGCACATCTTCATACCTCCTTGGTCAGACGTCACAACAAGTGGGTGAGCGACGTGCAGCAGGAATTGAAGAGTCACTAGTGATCTCATTCCGCTTATAAAAGTAATGCCCAAAGTCTTCATGCCATACTATGTATTAATAGCCAAACTCATGAAAGCATTCGTATCCTATTGTATGAAGAAGTGTTTTAAGCACTTTGAAGGTGAAATGGTAACTCTTTTCCAAACTCAACACACATGGAATAAAGGTGGAGGGAGGCAGGCGCAAACCAGCGGAGCGAAGT
>CM035193.1:13913371-13933371 GCA_020233015.1 Callinectes sapidus
TTCCGTCTGCCATAATGAAGTGCCGGGCTATTATAGTGGCCATGTAACTCTCCCAGCCCACGTGCGACTCGCTGGGATGGTGGAAAAGTATCAGAACAATGAAGCAACAACTTATCTTTCACTTATTGAGCAAATAATATACTCGGTAATAATGTGTATTAGAGGAGAGAGAGAGAGAGAGAGAGAGAGAGAGAGTGTGTGTGTGTGTGTGTCTCACCTGAGGTCTCTGGATCTCTGCATGGCCTCCAAGGCGCTATTGATGATAAACATTTTTTCTCCCATTTCTCGGAATACAGAGTATGATGATTTCTTAAAATTTTCGATGAACACTCCTCCGTATGAAGGCATCGATATTCTGGACAGAAAACGATCGAATAAGTTACCTCATTACAAAACCCGTAAAAATAAATTTTTACCTCAATTATTCAATAACTATTATGTTCTTATCATACTTTTAGCTCTGTCTTTCCTCTGGCATTGTCAGTACGAAATGTTCACCTGTCAAAAGCTTTAACCATATCCTCCACATTCTCTGGTCTAGGCGGGTATTTGGGCAAGGTGAGAGCAGCAGTCAGATTGCTGCGGTACACTGTTCCAACAATGAAGGCGAAAAGTAGCCACGCCATCAGTAGACCTCGGTTTGCATGTGACTTAGGGAGCTGCATTGATAAGTTCTGGCACAAGAGAGTGGCTATGACCATCTGGATAGCCACAATGAAACTGATTTCGTTTTCGAATACCAACCGAGAAGCCAACAAGTTTACCTATAAGAGAAACAACAACGCACAAAGTATTCAAGAAAAGGTGAGCAGCTTGTTTTAGCTTAACTTAGTTCAATAAGAATACCAAACTCTGGCCCAGTAATAATTGGTAAATCATTTCTCTCTCTCTCTCTCTCTCTCTCTCTCTCTCTCTCTCTCTCTCTCTCTCTCTCTCTCTCTCTCTTACTACATAGAGTGACACCGGCACGAAGCACACCACCGCCAGGACTGCCAGCCACACGAAGTCAGAGAGTGGGTAGTACAGACTCTGCCAGCGAGGTCTGAGGGAAGGCGTCGCGGCAGAGAATGCAAAGGACCCATATTCATATCCATACGAGAAGTCATATATCTTCAGTCGCTGAGCCACCGGGACGTGGTGCATCGGAGACATGAAAGACACACGATCCGCTACCAGCTGTCCAACCTGCCAAGCAGAAGCCAACCTGGGACAGCTTCATGAATAACTGACTCCGCTTCATGATCACGCTATCCTTGACACTCATACATAACCTAACTTGTATACAATGTTCTGTTACAACCTTGATGTTGAAATGTACACAGAACCCCCCCAAAAAACTACTTTATATGAAATAACAATTTATCGCCGTTACTTTGAGTTCTATGTAATTAGGTTTTTGATGGGGGAAACTGCGTAAAAAACTAATTTTGCGTAATCAATCAATCTCTTGAGTGTTGAATAAATTCACATAGAAAAATAAAGAATCCAACACCAAATGGCCATTCAGGTTTTATCATAAACAGAATCCTCCCTTCTTGAAAATAGGAATAGAAAACAATTATATAATGTGTGGATAGCGTGTACAGCTCACCTCCTCCCAAGTACTTGAAGGTAGTACATGTATGGTGAAGTTGAGAGTCGTGGACATGGTGTAGAGGAGCTCATAATCTGTGCCCGAATATGTCTTAACGAGGGTCCCGTCCTCTGCCCTCTTCACAGTCTCCTCCCAATAGGGAGCATAGGGAAGCACGGACACGTTCACAGTGGCGCCATAGAAACTTGAGCAATAATGCACAGGACTTAATACTCTGACTTATAGTGACCGTGCGGCACTTTGTTACTTCACTTTAATAACCACAGTCGATTGTATTGAACCACTAGAAGAGAGAACTGTACTTACTCGATTTCTACTTTAGCTTTAATGGTTAACTTCAATGTGCACTAGATTATTTCAATTAGCTTAATAAGTGTTCGTGCTGTTTAAGGTAGTACTGTCCTATAGGTTCTTCTGGTGATAGAGGTGAGCACAACAAACACAGGATGTACGTTTTATAGACGTATTGGCTTAAATACAAAGAGCGCAATACGGAACGTGTACCTGGCCTGGCTTGCCTCCGCTGATCTGGTACAATAGCGTTGCCTGGCGTAGGGTGTAACTAGCAGTTGTCGCACCCCGAGGTTGTTTGTATGTTAGCTAGAGTATGTGTCCTAGCTAAGCTAATGTGTTATCCCACAATAAGAAGCCACAATAATTCAGCTATTAACTTCACTTTGACATATTATTTGCACAAGAATAGAATATGTTAAGTAAATATCTACTCACTTCGAAAATTTCTCTGGGAAAAGTGAGGAAGATGAAATATGTAAGGACCGACGTGCAGGCTGTTTCCACGAAGCCGCTTGCACTACATGGCCACCCTGGGGGCTGTACGGCAGATGCGAATACAAACTAAACCTATCAATAGAAAAATGCACAAGGTATATAAAAGTTAAACATTTTATTCCTCATTATTCCTCTATTAATCTTATTAACCTGCCTTTAATAAGTCTGTCTCAGTTCCCTGCTTCACTATTTTCAACTTTGACACACACGGCGTTAAAGACCTGAACAAAAGGTACGAGCAAGAAATAAATTATGTGGTAATTCTGCAACTTTTACGTCCTAGGATTGACAGAACAGTCAAGATCAAATAATCGTCTTCAAAATAAACCACTAACTTATTTTCGTCTCGAAAGAAAAATATTTCATCAGGTACCTGTTTCCTGAAGAGTCTTGCTGCTGGTTGAGAACCATGGTATTCATCATGGAGAAGCTCCAATAAGAGAATAGGCGGTATACCTGCTGCAGTGGTAGGCGAGTGAGGACAAGGAGCCTCGTGGTCCACACCAGCAGGCGGTGTTGCAGCATGGACTCGGCGAAGGCGGCGAGGAAGTCTGTGTCGTCACTCGCCATCACAACTGTCACGCACCAAGACGAGCGACGAATCTAGTGTTGAATTTTTTATATAATCTTTATCAAGATTTCCTCTGGCAGGAAAGATCAGTAATTCACATCCTTACATGTCAGTTCTCGGCAACATTATTCTTTCAATTAACATTCATCGTAATAAATAATTCCTTCTCATGTGTAAATGAAGAAAGCTTATTAATTATATACTTACCAGCTCAGTACCAATTATATTAATTTAGGTGGGTCTAAAAACTTAGATGATCTATTTTGTCAAACTTCTTGAAAAAAATAATAAATAAATAAATAAATAAATAGAAGCATAAACATCTCTACAAACCGTCTCACCTGTTTAGCGCGGGCAACCACCTCAGACACAGGAGTAAGCCAGGTGTTGTTACTTTCCTTACCCGCCGGCCACACTTCGAACACACCGACAGCAGTCCCAAACTGGATGAATATCTGAAGCAGACATAATACCATTGTTTCTTTTAAGGTTATGAATGAAGAGTTAAAAAAGGAAAGAAAACTTCAGAATGCTACACATTAAACTTTATTCTCTCTCTCTCTCTCTCTCTCTCTCTCTCTCTCTCTCTCTCTCTCTCTCTCTCTCTCTCTCTCTCTCTCTCTCTCTCTCTCTCTCTCACCTCATAAAAGCCCTGCGACATAGGTTTGTGACTAAGAAGCAGGAAAGTGCACTGTACTTCCTTTGGTGGCCCCAGCACTGCCTTCACCGCCTCCTTGGTTATTCCTGCTGGCATGATGTGCCGGTACCACAAAATATTTCATCTTACAATTTGACTTCAGATTCTTTTACTCTACCACTTAAGAAGAATAGCCTTTATACATTACACTTCAATCACGGTTTTACGTATGATTAAAAATTACTAGGGATGATTTAAAGCAACAATGAAGAACAAAAATGACAACGCAAGTCACAAGAATCTGCACATCTTCATACCTCCTTGGTCAGACGTCACAACAAGTGGGTGAGCGACGTGCAGCAGGAATTGAAGAGTCACTAGTGATCTCATTCCGCTTATAAAAGTAATGCCCAAAGTCTTCATGCCATACTATGTATTAATAGCCAAACTCATGAAAGCATTCGTATCCTATTGTATGAAGAAGTGTTTTAAGCACTTTGAAGGTGAAATGGTAACTCTTTTCCAAACTCAACACACATGGAATAAAGGTGGAGGGAGGCAGGCGCAAACCAGCGGAGCGAAGTCGGTCCACTTATAGGAAACAACAGAGCTGCGATTTCTTTTATAGCGAGCAGTTGGTGTATGTGATGGGGGAGTCACTATTGATGCTTGGAGGGGCACATGTTGCAACACATGAATCATTCCAGGTATGCATATTGTAACTCCTTTCCGCTTAGGAGTAAATGGATTCCAGTGATTTGGGAAGTACTAAGACATCTGTAATTGTACGACTGTGTGTGTGCCCATGCATACTGTAGTGTCGAGGCTGATAGGCACTTGTGAAATAGAAACATTCATGTCAACAATACAAAGGAATACTAACTGGACTTGTACAGAGAGTTAGCTAAACTTGTAGAGGAGTTACAGTTAAAATTATAGACGGAATGATTGATATAATCTTGCGGCAAAAGAAATTTGCCCACATGCTACCAAATAAAAAAATAAAAAATAATAAAAAAAGTAAAAAGAAATAAGTATTGGGAATTTAGAGTTGAGTTGAAATAAGAAAAAAAAAGGAAAATGATAAAAGATAACAACTCACCATGCATAATTTGCCAGGAACAGGTGACAGTATCTGTAGCACCTGTGATAATCAACAGGTTGAGGCTAATAACAATATTTTCAAAACCTTCTGTGCCACAATCTATATATTCTGTCAGTTGCTTTACACAAGAGTGTGACCTGTTCCAGAAGGAAATACAAGTTTAAACATGGAATTAAAGAACGCATATTCATGATACACAATCAAGTGCAGTGTACGTGAGAAAGTTTGCATGTAACCATTCATATTGCTAGAAAACCTCGGCCTTACAACTTCGTTAATTCCAAAGATAATGGTATGATAGAGAGATACGTAGAGCATTTTCTTTACAATTCTACATACACAAAATAAGGAAACCCAGCACAGAGAGAGAGAGAGAGAGAGAGAGAGAGAGAGAGAGAGAGAGAGAGAGAGAGAGAGAGAGAGAGAGAGAGAGAGAGAGAGAGAGAGACGAGAGAGAGAGAGAGAGAGAGAGAGAGAGAGAGAGAGAGAGAGAGAGAGAGAGAGAGATGTCGCATATTTTCCAATAAACACATTATTTTTTCTGCGGTAAGATCGTTACGTAAAAAAATTTATCTGCGTTTTCATGTTGTACAAGTGTATGTAGATTGTTCGGTTTCATGTTGCGGTGTACTACGTAGATGATTCATGGCGAGTAGTACACACCTGCAGACATGGATTGCTGAAAATATATTAGTATTTTTTTCTTAATACCATTACTGTATGCATGTAAACTAACAAAAACTGCGATTTCTGTCACTCAGTTTAACAGATTAGCCGCCTTGCGTCATATAAACATGCGACTGGTTGAACTTTTCACCAGAAGATAAGGAATATAATCGAGTAAATCGTATATGTGTATTTTATTCATGTGATAGAGCAATATTAAAACCTCCAGTCGATGGAAGGGATGCATTTTACCTTGTTGTTATAGCTGTGGCATTAAACATGTTCCTTAAAAGTCATGATAACAGCAAAGGAGAAACCCATGGTACTACAGCAAACGTTTCTCAAGGCTGTAATCCTGTAACAAGTTACCTAAGTCCTGATGATCTCTTTCCTGTTCTAAGCTTACAAAATACTGTTGCCATTTATGAATACTGAAAGCTGAAACCAGATATCTATTTCAAATATGTACAAGAAATCCCGATTATCACTATGAATTACAAATCGTCATTCTTTCTGAATCAAAGACCATTGGAAAAATGAAAAGTATGACAATGAATAATAACTACTACTGAAAGTTCTTTCGATGACTGTGTCATACAAATATCCAATTCAGCTCTCAAAAGATCAGTGTGGCACGTAACGCAACGGAAGGTAGAGTAGAGAAAGAGAATACCACAAATTTGTGAGATCTCCAGGCCTTTTCTGAGGCTGGTGACAGCAAGAGTTACTCCAAGGATCAGGGGAACACGATAAGATCATAAGCAGACGTAAATAAGACGATGTTAAAGGATATCAAGGTACACACAACTGCCTGGCGAGGAATATTGAGCTTCCTCCTCCTCCTGTTCCTAGTAGTGATATACCTTGGAGGCGGAGCCGGAGGCGTGCAGGTGATGGAGTTCCAGAAGGACGGTGTAGCTACCTGGTGGTCGGTGGCTGAGTACAAAGAAAAACTGGACAGAAATCGGATGATGGACTCCGTGACTCTGTGCGGCCGCTTCAAGCTCTTCTTCCTGCATTCCCGGGGCACTTTCTTCCAGCTCCGCGACCAGCCCCTTGATTTGCACGCGCAACTCAAGGGCGAGCTTTGGCTGGATCGCGTGAGGCCCGTCATCGCTCACCGCTGGAACTTCCAACCACTGGAGAATAAACTCAGGACTTACAGGTCTGTGGAATGTTTTACGTAGCTAGCTTAGAAAATAAAATATGTTGTGAACGAAGTTACGAGAAGTGTAAAATACTAGTACAACATATGTTGGTTACGTGCATGCATCGTCTAGTTGCTACAGTTATTGCGCAGAATAAGCTACACAGTCGAATGCATTATCGCTGAATTATTCAGTAGCAACTAAACAGTCAAATACAGTAAAGTTCAATATTACTGAAACTATTACCTATAATCTTAATATACATCTTTCCATTATTTTCTTACCTAAAGACTAGCTAAAGATTCTAAATCCCTGTTCTAGTTAATGTTGCGAAAAGAAAAGCTCATAGCAGTATTCCTTACCACAGGTGGTACCACATATGCTTCACCTACAACCACACAGACCACAAGTACCATACATACATTGACGGGGAGTTGGTGTACGAAATGACCTACAATGTGGGACGACCAATCTACGGGGACTACGCGAGGCTCGGCCAGAACGAAGCTCTCATGCAGAGTTACAGTGGGGCTCTCTCCCAGGTGAGCCGGTAACTAACAGTTTCATTTGTTGCTTATCAATAACATGAAATCTGAAATAGAATAACTGGCAGCTCATTAAAGTATAAAGAATTAAAGTAGACAAAAAGTGTTATATATATATATATATATATATATATATATATATATATATATATATATATAAAAGAATTAGGCCAAAAGACAGGAAAAAAATATCTTGAAACCTCCCTCTTAAAAAAAGTCAAGTCATAAGATCTTCAAAATTTTCTTTAAAAAATAACTGATATCTTTCACAGGTGAACGTGTGGGACTACCCTCTGACGCACGATGTAGTGAAAGAAATAGCGGAGTGTAAGAGTGACCCACAAGGTAACTACGTCTCATGGGAAGCTGGTTGGACACTCTCCAATGTCACCGAGTACCAAGTGTCTCTCCCACATTTTTGCAACAGTACCGAGGACAAGATTTACTTTTGGTTCCCTGCGCGACCTGTAGACTTTGCATTTTATATCTGTGAAGCGCTGGGTACCCACCTCCCTTTACCAACCACAATGGAGCAAATAAAATTTTGGTTTGATCTTTCAGCCCAAACCTGGCCCGACTCTACCTACTGCAGAGGGGATTTTTGGACTCCCTTAATTGACATAGAGGAGGAAGGCTCCTGGGTGACTCACTACGATAACGCTCCAGCACCCTTACCGGCCTGGAAAGACGGAGAACCAAATGGCATTTTTTATGAGAACTGCGCCAAAATTGAGCATAATGGAGTGGCAGACTACGACTGTCCCACCAACTTTAAGTGCTCCGTTTGTGAGTTTCAGGAGTTGCAGATCTTCTCATTCTTGGGTACGTGTGAGGTGGAGCTCCGTAATATTAACTTCATCGCTTATCAAGAAGCGCTTGGACACCTGATTTTTAAAGGCTATGGGGAGTACCACATTCGTAAGGAAGGAGACGAGTGGCTTTGGGTCAACGTAGTGAAGAACACAACCATCGCAAGGCTGGACCCTGACGCCCCCATGGGAATGCCTATGGGCCGTCGAGTCTGGCACCTAGAGGCAAAGGTGTGTGACCAGATGGAAGGGCAGCGCACCCTTGCCCTCACACCGTGCCAAGACAACAGTTACACTTGCGATGACGCTACCTGCATTCCCCTCGAGAACCGCTGTGATCTGAAATACGACTGTCTGGACCACAGCGACGAGGCAGACTGCGAGCTCATCACTAAGCCCAATAATTACAAAATGGATCTTCCTCCGCGGCCGAGCAACAAACACGAGTCGTCCAGTTTACCCGTGGCTCTGGAAATCATCATAGACTCCACGGCCATCGAGACGACCAAGATGAACATGAAGACAACGTATGAGGTTAGGATGAAGTGGTTTGACAACCGTCTCACGTTTCTCAACCTGAAGACGAACGACAGCCTCAATAAAGTGACACATAACAGCATGATAAGCCTCTGGACACCCGTTGTCGGGTTCATCAACACAGAGAGTCACCAGCACACAGTAGTGGATTTGGAAACGTCCCTTCACCTCCAGCAGCTTGTACCTTCCAAGCAGAGAGACGGTGGTGCCGCAGGAGAAGTGGTATTATACCCTGGAGAGGACAACCAACTCATTCTCTCCAGGAAATATAATACTCTATTTGTTTGTGACTTCGATCTCATGTTGTATCCATTCGATTCCCAGTACTGTGACATGCACTTACGTATGTTGTCTGCGTCGAGCAACTACCTTGAGTTCAATGCTGTGGAGACCACTGCTGTGTACATTGGTAGTAAGATGTTATTGGAATACCACTTGTCACAACCGACACTACACTATGACAACAGCGGGGAGTTTAGCGAAGCCAGAGTACGTATTCCCCTAACGCGGCGATCAGGCTACGCGATCCTTAACATCTACACTCCATCTCTCATCCTGTTGGTGATCAGTTACGTCAGTCTGTTCTTCCGGCCACACATCTTTGAGGTTCGCGTGATGACAACTCTCACAGCACTCCTCGTCATGGCCACACTCTTCACTCAAGTGTCTTCATCGCTACCCAAAACGTCATACTTCAAAATGGTGGACGTGTGGCTCCTCTTTTGCATAGTCATAAGTTTCATGGTGATCATCTTCCATGCCATAATTGACAATTCTTTGGGTGACTCTATACCGGGAGTGGTTTCAGACTTGCCAGCATTAACTAAAGTAACGCCATTATCTGGGTCATCGTCAGGCCCACGCTCACCCAAGGCCCTCAGGAATTACGAGAAGATCACTACCGCTACAGCAAGTCTTATCAAGCTCGCCAGATACACCACGCTCATACTATTTGTCTTGTTCAACATTATCTACTGGAGTTACATATTCGGTTAGCATGGAAATTTGCCTTCAATAAGTAGCCTACCACCTTTCAGCAATATGCATTTTATGAGGCTTTTCCTTATTGGTTCGGTTTCTTCTGGTTATTCTTGTGTCAGTCATAAAATTCATAAGCATCGTAATCGTATTTTTAAACCTGTTTTTAGTGTAATTTACTATGTTAAGGGTAAGGAGATTTTTTATAATCATTTCCATTGTGTTGGGCTTGCGCTCTTTTTACAACTGATTTAGCTATTATTATTATTATTATTATTATTATTATTATTATTATTACTATTATTATTATTATTAACTCCTTTATTATTATCATTATCATTATTATTATCATCATTATTATCTTTACTATCATTATGTATCATTATATATATATATCATTATGTATCATTATATATATTGCTACTATCATTACCATCACATAATCATTATCGATACCCTAAGGTTTCGTGTCCTTATTGTTTATCAGTATCATCAGCTTTTATACACAAAAGAGAGACGAGGAAAAACAATCAATAATAATGAGGTCGATAATGACAAAATTGGACGTGACCTTGACTTTAAAAGATAGAGTTGAATAAAAAAGAATATTCATAAATAAGATGTAGAAAAATCGTATTAGTATATCCATTTTATTCGACTTAGCTTTGAATAAGATGATCTGATGTGAAATGTCAGAGGCCAATATACCATAAAAGCATCATAAGTATAATGTAAAAACTAAATTCGAATTAATAATCTAAAAAAAATATCTATATTTTCCCGTGAATAATTCATTGGACGTCCATAAACATTCCATTTCTAACGACCCCCCCCCCTCCACCGGCAGGCCACAACATTCTATTGTTCTTGAGGGTGGAAATAGAGGTAGAAGTTTCTCGCTCTGGCAATCCCAGCTTCCACCTCCATAACCTACACATCAGCCATGCCAGCGCTCATCACTCTTTAGAAATTTCCACTTCACTATAATCTTATCAAACCTTTATCACATGTCAGTCTCTTTGGTGAGTACACATGGCGACACATTAAAAGTTCTTTGTTCCGTCCTCCCCCGGCACGACCTTTCCGGCGTCCTATGAGCATGAAGGTCAACTGTGGGCGGTGCCTTGTCTTCCTTTCTCTTGGTCCCTCCACATTATTGATCTTTTGAGAACACTGAGGTTGTAGCCCTTCTGATATTTTCTTGAATGTTGTAAATATTGAAAAGCAGTGTTAAAATAATTATATCTACGATTTTTTTCTTCACAGGAAGAACACCAATACCAAAAACAAATCTACAAAAAGAATTTGCCACTGTATTTCTCTCCCTAAAAATAAGTTTGGGAGTTCTAGTTCCATTCATGTATCTAACATTGAGGTGCCGCTAAACGTAGTCATATGGCACCGTTACAAAAAATAAATAAATAAATAAATAAATAAATAAATAAAACACGGAGACGGATGGGTAAACTATTTGTATTAACATTGAATTGTGATATATTAAAAACATGTCAGAAACCACAAAAATAAAATGATATTAAGCAGCAAAAAAAAAAAAAAAATGTTAAAAAAATTAAGAGGATTGTTATTAGAATAATAGTTGACATGAATAGACACTGACACAATGACATAGAGGTTTGGCATTGTTCACTACGTGTTTCTATCGCTTGACTCCAGGTTCTCAAGTTCTCCTTAATAGTATATTGCTAGCAAGATTATCAAAATTTCTAATATCTAAAAGTAAAGCTATTATCCATTCAGAAGACGAGCCTCCACCACAAACATGAGTGATCCATGTTCCATAGAAAATGGCCTCTCTTCAAGCATCAGCGAGATCCGCAACTCCCATCTGCACCACGACAACGGAAGACCCACCGCTCCCGCAGATTAAAGAGGAAATGTCTAACTGTTATGAGGACTGAAACGTCGTCACAGTACATAAGATGCAATATCTGATCAGTGCTCCCACACATAGACATAATCATGTTCACGGACGCGCTGTGTGTCAACCAAAGCTCCCCACCAGCAGATGTGTAATTGGAAGAACTGTTAACCTTACACTGGAGTATAACTCATGAAAGGGATCGGGTTTGGAAGAAGTAACCCGAGTTGTTGCATTTTAGCCAACCAAGGGGCCGTATCATTCCGTCTCGATAGCAATTGTGTGGAGCAGTGTTCTCAAAACAATGAATGGTACTTATCATGAGATCACACGTTCTAAGTAGGAATGACAGGGCCGCAAAGCGAAAGATGTAAGAGGAATTGCCAATAACTGAATCTAGGAAAGCTATAATGAACACTCACGTAGCTGATAAGGTAAATCACGAGATTAACACACAAGAAACTGACTCAAGAAGACGTTGGACTCCAAACCAGCATCCCAACAATAAGGCGACACCCATTCAGTGATAGAGCACAACATCCGCCAGTAAGTGGAACGCACCAGTTGCCAGGCGAATACTGGCATGGGGCACAAAGTCCAACAAATGAAATCTAGCCTCAGTAACAGAGAAATTAACCTCACAATCATATTCCAACTTAGAAAGAACATATTCTATGTTTTGTGCAAGAGGAGGAAGGTCTATCTATTTGTCACCGCCTCAGACCCTGTAAGTAAAATGATAGTGCCTTCATACAAGTTGTCATATGTATAATCATGGGACTACCAAATGTACAAGTCCCAGGAAATGAGCGTTTCCACTAAGCATGATTCTTCTGTCATATAGATGTAATCCTGGGCCCGTATCAACAGAGATTCTTAAATATGTAACTTTTTCTTAGACGAAATTCTAGTCGTAAAATCCATCTTAACCTGAAATTGCTCTTGTACTTAAGGTAATATCTCATCAGCAGCTTCAAGTGTACTGCTGATGAGATAATAGCTAAAGTAAAAGATTTCGGGAGGTTATGGTGAATTTTAAGACTAGAAATAGGTCCAAGAAAAAGTTACATACCTAAGAATGTCTGTTAATACGGACCCTGCATAAAAGTGAACACCAAAGGGACCACATAAGAGAAGCCGTGAAACGAATTCCACAAATTGCTGCCTACTGAGGAAAAAAAATCATAAACACGAGCTGCAACTCCGTCTTAGTCAAAAAAAAAAAATCCACTCTTCCCAAGAAAGAGGAAATTAAAAAATCTTCCACATATTAGCTACCACAAGCATCAGCTGGAAACACACCAATAACTGTTTACTACCACATTGTTACAATGCAATTCTTTTGAGCATGCCATCTTCAAATGGATGACCTTCATACAGAATACCTTGGTACGGCACCAAGACACATGCCCTTTTTCTCAATAAGAAAAAATAATTCGGAAATAAAACATCATAAAGATAAAAGACCGTTAGACGTAGACCGCATTTTTTTCGAAAACCATTTCAACTGAGAAACAGGTAATCGCCTTTCCCTTAATACTAGGTATGAGTGACACCTACCATGTTTTCCAACAACAAAATGACTGAAAAACAAGCGATAATTGGCCAACAACTGGTGACCTTTTCTAGATCCTAGGATACGGATAATTACAGCAACACCCCAATAAAAGGGAAAATAACCAGTATTCCAACTAAAGCTGAAGATGTCCAGTAAAAAGAAAGGAGCCCTATCAGATATTTGGAGTGAAAAGGCATAATGGTTACCATCATGGCCTTTTGACAACTCACTACACTAAAAATCATCTTTAGGAAGCAAACTTTATTCTAAGAGGTTTCAAGTGGCAAATTTTCAAATTATAACCCATATGATAATTAGGATCCTTCCTGGAAATGCTAACAAAGTGATCTGTAAATAAGTCGGCAACCACATTTGCATCAGCCATTGTCTACATAAAAGGAATAGGAAGCAAACACTCCCTAGAAATCTTGCTATCTTTGTTTCCACGCTCTATGCTGTAAGTGGGGATTTGAGCTAATATCGAGACAGTCTTTTCAAGATGTTTTTAAAAAGTGGCCCAGTTCTACCACAAGAAATGGACAGGCCGTCCAATCCCCTAAATCGAAGGTTTACAACGAAATTATCAAATGTCCATTTATACAAAGAGCATAAAAGTCTATGAATAAATTAATATAAAAATTAAATGAATGATGCATTCAAATATAGATATTCTCTCGGTACAGGAATCGATAAAGCACACCATAACAAATCTTCATAGACAATGCAGATATCACTTAATCAGGAAGCTCAAACAAATCTTCATACGTAGACTTGCGCCTTATAAAGAGCATGCAGGGCTTCCCGTTCATCAGCCTAGCATGCAACCTGGCTTCGTGCACTCCCCCCTGAATACCGCGGTAGGTTAAGTATTCTTATTTTTACTGGTAATTCTCTACACGTAAAGAGAGTAACAGGTTATGATTCATCGTTATACACTCTTTGTGAGCCATGACAAGGAGAGTTGCAATGTATAATTTGATTGTGCGTGGAAACCTTCATAGCACTGAAGATTAAAATAAAATTAGACTTTGCATACATCAAAGGCAGGATCTAGTAAATTCTGATGTTTCTCTTAGATATTCATTTTTTTACCGTTTATTTTATTTTATCTTTTTATTATTATTATTATTTTTTTTTTTTTTTTTTACAGTTCATTAATGTCGGCTAAAACGTGACTGAGACATAAGTAGAGTTCTAGCTACATGCTCCTTAGCCACACTCTACCCCAGAGCCAGATAATACTAGATTTTCAGCAGCTGACCAGGAATTAAGTGGCCGTGTTCCGAGAACCATGAAACGATACCCCTTCCAGCCAACCAATCTGAGTGAACGCATAACCTTCGTATCCTTGTGGGTTAAAGGAAAGTCCACTCGCTCAATTGCTCGAGAAACTGGAGTCAGTCCCTCAACAGTTTACAGGTGGATCAACCGCTGGAAACAAAATGGCAGCGTGTACAATCAGGCATCTTCAAGCAAGCTACGCGACCCTAAGCGTGCGAACCAAGGATCCTTACCTCAGGCCATGACCCAATCATGCCCTGACTGGAGTATAATGTATATGCCATTTTGTAGTGGCTCTTCTTCCTACTCTTGAATACTAAGCAATATAAAAGTACTAAATTTCAGATTTTATGAAATGGTGTAAGTATTCTCAAATAATAAATTCTGGAATAATGAAATAATTATTATTTATTCGATGTACAATACCCTACTTGATCTTTTTACTTACTATTACTATATCGAAAGTATGATGCCAATGGACGGTTGTAAGATATGGAAAAGAAGAAACGCTATAAAAATCTAAAACCATGATATGACGTATTAAGAAGGTGTAGTAACTGGTCATAAGTGAGACCTCCCAATAATTACCCGATTCTTAAGCTATTGCTGAGTGCCATGAAATATTCATTTACTTGTAATGGGAAAAATTGAAGTGTTGCATGAGCCTCTTTAGACATCACTTTTAAAACCCACACATTTACAATTCACCTTAGAAGTCTGTCATCCCCATAACCAGACTCAACCATGACCTTTCAAGGTTTACATTCTGCTTTACAGTGAGTGTTGAGAGTTTTGGGTCTTGTGATTAGTGACTGCCGTGGTTGGTCGGTCATCCAAGTACGACCTAATATTGTTTCTCTCTGTTCAGATGTTGATTGTTACATTAGAGTGGCTAATCTTCTTGGCAAGTCATTCACATTTCTCTGATGCCCAGTTGCCTTATTCCCCAGGTAATCACGTATCTCTAAATAATGTATCAGTATTTCCTTAACAGCCATAAGTTTCTGTCATAAATCCGTATTTTTCTTTCAACTCAACAGAGACCAATGAGGCAGAAACACTGGGAGCAGTTCAGGCTGTTATGTCATCTCATCACCAGCAAGAATGTTCGGTGCTCCTGTTATGGAAACACCCAAGACAGATTCCCTTCAAGTTTCTAAAGGTCTGATCTCAGAAATTCAATTAAACAATACACTTCTTCTGAATTAGAATTTGTAAAATAACCGTAACACTCAAGTTACTTTTCGTAGTTTTCGTTGAGTTCTTCAGATATTGTTAATTGGGGGTAAACTAGACCAAGAGAGAACACAAGATGAACTAAAAACCCGTTCCAATGCCGATAATCTTTCATCAGTTTTGGCTTTTCCTTCAGGACCTCAATACGGTGGTGGCGTTGAGGGGCATCACTGCCTTTGACGTAGTAGCTCACAGTGTGACTGACAATGAGACACAGATCATCCTGGAGACCACGGTCGGAAACGTTCGTCTGGTAGGACATTCTGATATGGGTTTCAAAAACCTTAGACGACCTAGTATTATCAATATTTATATTGTACTAAAGGAATGTTTGTTTTAAATCTTGCATTCAATAGTTGGGAGGGACGTGCCACTGCTTGGTGGTGGTAGTGGTGAGTGATGACTCAGCCTTCCTCGCCACCTTCGCTCACCTGTCACTCAGGCGTCACGCCCTCAGATGGTCCACGAGAATCCTTGTCCTCACTCACCTTCCTCTCAGCCACCTTGGCGGACTGCACAGCCTTCTCTCCAACAGGAACGCTATGCTACTCATCGCACGAGAAGACAAGAAACAAATAAGGTGTTTTTGTATACCTATCTATATTAGCAACTTCAAAATTAGAATTTAGTACAATATGGAATAAGCACGTCATAAAAACTATTGTTTGTTAGTAATGATTACTGAACAGCTCATTGTACCAAACACCCAAACACAAAACAGGAATGTTGACGTGTATGTGGCGTCGCCCTACAGCGAGTCTACCACACACCCCAGAAAGGTGTTCACCTGGACACCAAATTCAGCACGGACCAAAGCATCTAATGGCCAGTTTTTCCCAGAGAAGTTTTTTGTGTCTGTATTCATTATTTAACAGTCATTCACACTTGCCTTTTATTTACCCGGTGTTAATAGGGTGATAAACAGATAGTATAGCACTGTTGTATTAGATTTTACTTGTACCGGAAAATTACTTTGTACACAGGTTTAGTTCAGCGCCAAGGCTAACTTTAGTGATCGAACAAATGGCTAATGACTTCATATCGTGGGTGGATGATCCAGAAACTCCAGAGGGATACCGCCTTGTCTACACAGGACACATCGACAAAACAGTGAAATACTTCGCCAAGGCAATGAATTTCACGTAAGCTACTAATGGGCAACTATTACAGGACGTACAAGTGAAGTGGTTTCAAATATGATCCACATGATGCGAACTTTTCCTTTTTTGACACTCTTCCTTTGCAGATCTTAGGTAGAGGTGTTCCTTATTCTTATTAAAAAAGCACTGCCACACAGGTACAGATACGTGTTGTCCCCAGACAGGACGTTTGGCACCAAGCTCCCTAATGGATCCTGGACCGGCATGATGGGCATGGTGGTGGGTGAGGTGAGACAATTCACTATCATCCACACGGCCGTCTTTAAGGCTGGAATCTAGTCCTGAATTCTCTAGCCAAACTCAAGCCTCAGGATGATCAGATTTTCTTCTTTACATTGCTTTATCTTGGTTCCAGGCAGTGGACTTTGGTGCTGTACCCTTCATGATATCACCTGTACGAGCAGAAGCTGGTGACTATACGTCGGCGATCTGGACTGGAAATTTGAAGATAGTTAGTGGACTTGGTGGGTTACAGGTGGACCCGTGGAGCTTCCTGCTGCCTCTCACGCCCCTAGTATGGGCGGCCACTTTGGCAGCTTCGCTAGGAGTGTTCGCAGTATTGTTACTTGTTACCGTGTGCCTGGCCGGGAAAACACAGAAATATGGCCGATGGTTCGCCAGTACCTTTGGCTCTGTGCGTGTCCTCCTGCAACAAGGTGAGGCCTCTTGAACCGTACTGCCCCATCCTGCAGAGACAGTCATGTATCTAGAAGGTTTCTTTGTTCTCAAAGAGCAGGATTCGTGCCCTATTGAAGTTTAACTTTGCCTCACTCACTCCCAATACAGACGTAGTGTGGCCAACCCAGTGGTGGTGGTGGGAGCGTCTATTGCTGGGCTTGTGGATGCTGACGACGCTGGTACTCACGAGGAGCTACGCCGGCAACCTCATGTCCTTGCTGGCCGTGAGATACGTGCCGCAGCCCTTCCAGACACCTAGGGACGTTCTCAATGATCCTCACATCACCATG
This sequence comes from Callinectes sapidus, assembly GCA_020233015.1. Lineage (NCBI taxonomy): Eukaryota > Metazoa > Arthropoda > Malacostraca > Decapoda > Portunidae > Callinectes > Callinectes sapidus. Next base: position 13,930,833 of record CM035193.1, read on the forward strand.
ATATGGCAGAAGTATTCCAATAATGAGCAATTCCTTCGTGTGAGTGGATTTACCTATAGGTGAAGTAAATGAGTCTTTTTCACATTTTTTTTTTATCTTTTCCACTAAATATCGGTTTAGCTATCTATCTCTCTATATATATTTAGCAGATCAATAACTACACATAGATTGGCCCCTACATAGCACAAAACTTGTATACAAAATCGATCACATTCATAACCCAGTATGACTAGTAGAAAGGGATGGTTTCATGAATATACCTTCCACACAGGAGTTTAGGCATAGCACAACTACACGTTTTTCCATAGCAAGGCCCAACACTATACGCTAGTTTACCCTGCTCCTTCAAAATAAGTCCTTTCCCTACGCTGCACCTACTTCAATCTTATAACTACAACAGTAGCAAGATATTGTTTCGTTACCACCCGTTCTTGGAGACCAGAAGACCATCAGCAGGATTATCAAATGACCTCTTCCCTCTTCATCCCGAAATTTCCCTCTTCGTGTATTTTACGACAAATTTGCCCCCTTCGATCAGCGCACGAGAAGGTTGGCAGCACCACAGAAGAGCCTCAATCGAAGAGGTGGCCACCCCCACCTCTTCGTCAACTCCTTTCCCTTATATTATACGTTTTACCATCACAAAATATTGGAGGGTGTACAGAAGGACAGAAATAAATATATGGATACCATACAAGACTCCAGAGCTTTCTAGAAATTACTTTTCTTATGTGTTTTCCTTCTTTTAAAAGACTGCATTATTCCTGTATTATTAATCAGCCGTGTCAACGATATATGTTCACGTGCTGTTTCCAGTGCACCCAGCTCCTCACTTCGCATCACGTGCTCCTCACTTCTTATCACGTTAAATACTACCCACCTAAGCATTGAAATTCTTTTATACAATACTTTTTTAGTAATGTTATACATAGTACTATAAAATGCATCCAGATATTTCTGACACAGTCATACCGGCGGTATCCTATGATCCTACGAAGGCATCTAGTACCAAAGACATCAATTTACCTCTTCAGGTCAGTGTTCAGTGCCCATGCCTCACAAGCATAAAGTAAGACAGCGACTTAAAGATCCGATTCTTTGTCAGTCTGCACAGGTATCGACAACGCCAAATACTCGTGTTGAGCGAGTCGATAATGCCGTGGGCCGTGGGCCAGGTCAATCCACCGTTTGACTTCCTGGCTCGACCCACCATCGTTATGCACTACATCGACTCTAGACATGATCCTCTTCTTCACCTTTCACGGTGCACATTTGACCACATTATTCTCTTTACTAATTCACTGTACTCCACTTTCTTCACCAGTCCAAAGCATCTGAACACATTGATCTGCCTACCCACACAACCTTCTTACAACACCGGTGGTTCTTGCCTCCTCATGTCTTATTATGTCCCTTCATATTACTCCTCACTTCATTCCCTAAACATTAACCCGTCTCTTTTCCATTAATCCAACGCTTAAAAATAGCATTTTGCAAAGACTATTAAAACTCTTCTTTGATGTACGTAATGGAGACAAAATATTAACGATACTGGCTGATGTTAATACCTATTTTCAAGGAGGTTAAATCCGGTGTATTCCGGGAGGTGGCAGACTTAGAAAATGAAGGTCGCCTTATGTTCCACACACAAGCGCAATTCCATGAAAGTCTTGACACCCTGGTGAGGAGAGGACGCCACGTATTGGTTGACATGGAAAATAACATCAGAGGTTTAGTAGCTTCAGACGTCTCTAAAAATAGTACGTTTTCAACTATTTTTCTTATCCTTCAGAAAATGTAACATTTTGTTACTTATGTATTACAGTCCAATTCTATCTAAATCTCTCTCTCTCTCTCTCTCTCTCTCTCTCTCTCTCTCTCTCTCTCTCTCTCTCTCTCTCTCTATATATATATATATATATATATATATATATATATATATATATATATATATATATATATATATATATATATATATAAACACACACACACAATTTTTTTTTCAGGTCGCTGCGATTTTTATCTATCGAGGGATGGATTTCTTCCTTTTTCTGCCGTCATAATGAGTCAGAAGACGAATCCTATCATACATGGCCTTAATCACAGGTAGCTTTAGTATGCATTTCGGCTCATATTTCACTTATGATACATCCAATTCTCTTAAAATTTTTAAATGTTTGTTTTTTCAAAAGTATGCTGAAGGGATAAAAATCAAATAAAACATTTTTCTTTGCTTATTTGTGTATGTGTAGTTAGGTGCATATACATTTGTGTGAATGAAGAGAGTTGTGTTTAGAGAACAGGCTATGAAAAGGGGAAATGTTCAGTGAGATCACAAATGGCTTTAATTATAAGTTCACAGCACCCATGAACCACAGCACCCAATGAATATATATATATATATATATATATATATATATATATATATATATATATATATATATATATATATATATATCAAACAATGATAACAGTTGTCATGTTATTTATCCCCTGTTATTATATATCAATTGCAGATATATTTTTCCTTTAATACATT
>CM035193.1:13938371-13968342 GCA_020233015.1 Callinectes sapidus
CACATTTAGAGGCTTGCCCATTTGCCCCGCCGCGCCCAGGACTCGAACCTGGACCCTCTCGGTTGTCTACCGAGCGTGCTAACCACTAAACCACGCGGTGTGTGTGTGTGTGTGTGTGTGTGTGTGTGTGTGTGTGTGTGTGTGTGTATTTCTTTCTTTTTTTTCTTCATTCAGATGGCAGTCATCGTCTTATTAATGGGATTATTGTTCACGGCAAGTCCTGTTCTTCGGTCCACTGCAATGTTGCTCCACTCCTCAGGTAAATGCATCATTGTTGAATGTTTTTACTGTCATCAGCATCAATCTTTTTTAACGATACGCTTTACTTGTAAGTATTGTTTTCACATGTCGATAGAAAGATCAGGTGTAGAAGCACTAAGGGCAGTGCAAGCTGTCATGGCGTCACAGGTGCAGCACCAGTGTCCGGTGCTGCTCGTGCTCAACAACCCAAGCCAAGTTACTTTCACCTTTCTAAAGGTGCGTTACTTTCTGCACAGAGTGCGTTAAAATTCTGTGAATAATTCTTCAGTATCTAATAATACAATACTAGTAATAATTTTCTTCATTATCTAATGATCTAAAAGATGAATATCAATATGTAGTTGAATGTGATTTTGAAGAACATTTAGACCCATGACAATTCTCATAGAAGGTACTAGTGCAGGCTCCGCAAGGTATTGGTGTCTTCCATGTAAAAGCTGACAACTTATATGATAACACAACGCTGACCCACTTGAGAGCGACAGTCGACCACATTCGACAGGCAAGTCATTCTCTTGAGAAAAAACTGTAAATATAAATTGCACTACTGGTGTTTTGGGTAGTAGGCCAATATCTCCCCAGATGGGAGAGACGTGGCACTGTCTTTTGGTGGTAATGGTGAGTGATGACCCAGCGTTTCTCGCCGTCTTCGGTGACCTGTCACTCAGGCGTTACGCGCTCAGGTGGTCTACCAGGATCCTTGTCCTCACTCGCCTCCCTTTCAGTCAACTTGGCGGCCTGCACAGCCTTCTCTCCACTAGGAATGCTATGCTGCTGCACGTGCAGGAGAACAGGGAAACCGTCAGGTAATCCTGTATAAAATGTTTCTCACACCAAGTAGAGAGAGCACGCAGTTAAGCGACAGTCTACCTTAAAATGGTCATTTAGCTTCCAAACGCACACAAAAAACCGCCTGCTTCATATAACATAACTGGTATATCGGTTCACAGTTATTTCCTAAACTAACTGAAGTGAGTACCTAAATTAGTATCTATATGGACAGGGAAGTTGGTGTGTTCCTAGCGTCGCCATTCAGGGTGCCTGCCATCCAACTCCAAAGGGTTGCTACCTGGACACCCAAGGCGGAGTCACTTTCCTCTGATCAAAGGCTTTTCCCTGAAAAATTCCAAGTGTTTGTATTTATTCAAATTTACTGTTCCACATTTGTAATCAATAAGTGCTTGTAACCAAGCAATACAAAAATCATGCGAAAACTAAACCATCACTAAGTTTTATAATTTATAAACCCAAAAAAATAAATTACACCTATGTCCACGAAGGTTCACGTCCGCACCAACGCTGACGGTGGCAATTGAGCTTTTGCCCCATCACTCTATATCATGGGTGGAGGACCCCAAGGCGCCTGAGGGACGCCGTCTTGTCTTTACTGGTTATATGGACAAAACTATAAAATATTTCGCCAAAGGAATGAACTTTACGTAAGCCAGTAAGAGTAGATTAATATATATATATATATATATATATATATATATATATATATATATATATATATATATATATATATATATATATATATATATATATAAGAACTATTTTTCTCATATATGTACATAACACCTTCATTCACTTTGAATTTATTTTCATTTTTCCCCATCTACCTTCCTTCCTGATCTAGGCCACGGTACGTGCTATCGCCCGAAAGGACCTTTGGCACCAAGCTTCCTGACGGCTCCTGGACGGGCATGATGGGCATGGTGGTGCGGGAGGTGAGGAAGGCTAGGATGGATAAGAATATTTATTTTCTGTGCTATTACTCATAATGCATAAAAAATTAATAATGCCTTGCCACGTCTTCCAACAATTGTAACACCACTCTTACTTCTAACAGGAGGTAGATTTCGGGGCAGGACCCTTCATGCTATCACCAGTTCGCGCAGCAGCTGGTGACCACACTACGACGATCTGGACTGGCAACGTTAAGATGGTCAGTGGACTCAGAGGACTGAAAATAAATCCTTGGGGCTTCCTACTGCCTCTCACACCCTTGGTATGGGTAGCTACGTTGATAGCACTGCTTGGAGTGATTTTGGTTTTACAGCTTCTTTCCTCCTGTCTATGGAATAAGACGTGTTGCAGTAGCTGGTCCACCAACACCTTCAGCCCAGTCCGCGTCTTCCTACAACAAGGTGAGGTCTCGAGGATCATACTGCCCCATCATCCTAGAAGCTGCCTTGTGTCTAGAAGGTGTACTTGCTCTTAGGGAGCAGTAGTTGTGCCCTAAAGAAGATTAATCTGTCTCACTCACGACACAGATGTGGTGTGGCCCGCGCAATGGTGGTGGTGGGAGCGTCTAGTGCTGGGGCTGTGGTTGCTGACTACGCTGGTGCTAACAAGAAGCTACGCCGGCAACCTCATGTCCCTGTTGGCAGTAAGATACGTGCCGCAGCCCTTTCAGACACCAAGGGACGTTCTCGATAATCCTCATGTCACCATGATATGGCAGAAATATTCCAAGAATGAACAATTTCTTCGCGTGAGTGGAATGAGTAGCTGCAGGAAATCACACTAGACACTACTTTTTTATATTTTTTCTCCCCTTAGGATGAATATTGCTACCGGGAATTCTCAAGAGCCAATAGTCGCTACTGAGTTGTAGCTCAAATTACACTATAGTACATAAGGGCAGAAAAAATCAAGCATTTCACCGAAAGATCATCTTCATTGTTATAGCTCCTTACGAGCAAAATTGTGGAATGTTATCACAGGGAGCTCACAGATTTTTTTATGATGATTATTTGTGACACTGGTACTGTTCACATACTGGTATGGAATTATCCTAACTGATCCTGTCGTCCAGGAAGTTGCATCTGGCGTGTTCCGAGAAGTGGCAGATTTGGAAGAGAAGGGTCGCCTCGAGTTCCACACGCAGGCACAGTTTCCCGAGAGCCTCGACACCCTGGTGAGGGCCGGAGATCACGTGCTCGTCGACATCGAAATCACAATAAGAAACCTAATAGCTTTAGACGTCTCCCGAAAAGATGAGTGTCAAAGGTTTTCTATCAATCAATCTTTCTCTTGCTTGTTTACTTCCATATTAGTGAGAATAATAATCCCCTTGTCTCTGCAGGTCGATGTGACTTTTACCTGTCAAGAGATGGGTTCCTGCCATACTCTTCGGCCATCATGAGTCAGAAAACGAACCCTCTCATTCACGGCCTCAACTCGAGGTGACGCTGGCTACCAGATTGTAGAATGGACGTCAGTTTTGCAATATTGGAAAGTCATTCATAAATTATATTGTGATCAGTGTAACCACTGGTGTAATAATAATTATGGCTCACTAGGCTTGATGACAGTCCACGAATCTCAACATTTGCTTCTGTCTTGTCACTACGAAACCAGTTAGGCTTATTAGTGCTAGGACTGAATAGCTAGTCCATGAAACTATACATATCCTTCCCTCCTGTTGGTACGAAACCTAACCACCAATACCTTAACTCAGGGTCATTGCACTGACAGAATCAGGACTCTTCAAGTACTGGATGCAGAATGTTCCTAACTTCACGACATGCAATAATGTGCCCAAAACGGTCTTATTCACCACGACACTTTCCACTACTAACTTGTGGGTGAGAAAATAGTGTGAAATCTCTTATACATTCGTAGCTTTGCATCAAAACATGTTTTTTTTCTTGAATATTAACATATTAAGCTAATAATGAGGGCGAAGACAATATTATTAGTACGCAATTAATCAGTTAGACAATTATTATACTTACTTTCCTACCGGATACCTACCATAACACGTCGTTCATTCATTGTGGTAGTAGGATGAAGAAAAAAAAAAGTAATTAGCGCATATATTGTCCAATAATTTTACCATTGTATTGCAGGGAATGTTCGCGTTACTGGCCGGGGGTTTATCTGCTGGTTCGGTGGTCTGGTGTGCTGAGCTGGTAGGAAAACGTCATGGAATACTTTTTTTGTGAGAGACTTTCCTCCGCATAGTAACGGCTCAAGTAATGCATCATCACCATAAATTCTTTTCTACTCGTACATCTCAGTTGAGTTCGCCTTACCTAATACAATGAACCAACACGTTCCTCTATACCTCATCAGCTTCCAGTACTGCTCCTCATGAATGAGGCAAGAAGAATTGAATGTTTAAAAATACAACGGACAAGATAACATCAGCCACTCGCATATCTCACTAATCATACATGTGAACCAAAGTATCATAATAAAGTATGACCTGCCAATATAATGCAATTACCTCTAGTATTCATTTATTCATGGTAATGCTTCTTTACCTATTAATAGAAGGCGTCACTTATATGTAATCTGCACCAGAAGAGAGGGATGAAATGCACAACTTAAAAAATTATGAGTATTGAACGTTCTACACACACACACACACACACACACACACACACACTGCAGATTTTAATATTGCACGCGGCGCCAAATTACCTTGTACCGGCAGACTGAAGCTGAAATATAATGGGCATGCAGAACCTCATTCCTACTAGCCTGACGCACTACTCCCTTAAAGCACCCACACCTCGCCGTCATCTTGACCGCTCACGGTAAGGATGTCAGTGTTTGGTACCTTTCGTATTGAATGAAGATATTTGTAGCGTTTCATAATGACAACAGGCAAATGTTGGAAAAACTTGTCTTGAGATTATCATTTCGTGGTCTCTACTTGATGGTTCATGCACATCGAGTTATGTGTCTAAACATGAATATTTAGACCATAGAAAAAAAAATCAGGTTACTTTAAGAGAGAGAGAGAGAGAGAGAGAGAGAGAGAGAGAGAGAGAGAGAGAGAGAGAGAGAGTGTGTGTGTGTGTGTGTGTGTGTGCTTTACCATACGAGTCGCAAACAAACCCCATTCTTCCTGGCATTCCTTGTACTAGGACGCCGCCAACCCTTCGCCAGTAGCCAGAACTGAGGTGGAGCTCCGTGGACCATGACTCGCTATCCCGTCCACCTAACGAACCTCAATGACCGAGCCAGATTCGTTGCCATGTGGCTGAGAGGAAAGTCTATTCGTATGATCGCCCGGGAGAACAGCGTTAGCCCATCCACAGTGTATAGGTGGATCAACAGATGGAGCCAAGACAGAAATATTTACAATCGACCTCGTACATGCAATATGGTGGTGCATCCTTCAATAGCGTATTTCTATGGACTTTACTAACAATGATAAGGGACATGTCCTCCTTAGTACTCAATGTCGGTGCACATGGTCACGCATCAACCTTTTCGCCACCATGTCAGCCAGCCTTGAAGAGGAGTAGTAGTAGTAGTAGTAGTAGTAGTAGTAGTAGTAGTAGTAGTAGTAGTAGTAGTAGTAGTAGCAGTAGAAGTAGCAGTGGCAGTAGTAGTAGAAGTAGTAGTAGTAGTAGTTGTTGTAATAGTAGTAGTGTATTGTGAGCTTTCATGTCAGACAGCCTTATTTATTCCTTTAATTTTTGGTGACCATCACAGGATGTCATGGTGATAATGAAGGTAGCGGTGGTCAGCCAAGTGTGTCACAAGACTTACTTTGCTCAGACGTGTGTAGGAGTCTCGCTCTTTAGTTTTTCTGCAGTGTATCCTCCCATTTATCTGTTGGGGGTAATCTCTTCATCTCCGTTGTAATTCCATATTTTCATATCAATATGTGCTTTCCCCTTGATATCCTCTCCATAACAGGCGCACTTTAGGTTTTTCTCATTTTTCGTTTCCTCATATCTCGATTCATGTTCTTTTGTAATTCTGTGTATACACAAGTTCGATCGGTGTAGAGCCTAGTGACGATCTGCCGGGCAAAATACTTTAAATACAACGAACGTTTGGTCTTTTACAGAATAATTAATAAAACGCAATAAATTGTGGGATAGAAAGGTAATGTACTTTTAATTATGAAATTCCTTTACCCGAATGTGTACGTAGTGGTGATAGTGATAGTGGGTAGTACAACTTACAATTAGTAACAGTACTATTTGTAGCATTAGTAAGTTGTCAAGAATTCAAGATAAATGGATATTTAAAGTTTCTTCAACTGAAAGATTGAATGAAAATACAAGCTAAGAACGAAACCATATGTTTAACCTTCCCTACTTGTACTTGAACCTTCATACTTTCTTTCCTTCTTTATGCTGAACACTGCCAGTAAGGCTGATTTTTCTTGTTCAACAGATGTTGTCTGGCGTGTTTTTAACGAAGATGTTTTTACTAATTACTCAATCGTCACAAACAGCTGCGTTGTGGCGTCAACCCGCAGGTAAATAACATTGTATTTTCATTTTACATTTCTAAGTTAGTTGCCTAGACTTCTCACGTTTCTTTCACATGACATTGCATTAAAAGTGGTTATTTCTTTTTATATTCTTTTATTTCAAACTTAGTGAGATAATCTTTGCATGGCGAGTTCTCCTCACAGAAATGAGAACACCAGAAGAGTTTGGCATTGTGGAAGAAATAGTATCCCGGTTGCAATGTCCGACGATTTTCTTATTGAACAACCAAGAAAAAATTTCTCTTGGATTCATCAAGGTATACAGGGTGTAACAAGTTTCTACAAAAATTGCTAGAAACAAAAAAAGTAATTATTCCCATTAGAAAATGTTCTTTTACACATATGCATTTTGAGGCTTTATTTAGCCATAGGGTGTAATTGAATGTGTGTGTGTGTGTGTGTGTGTGTGTGTGTGTGTTTATATATATATATATATATATATATATATATATATATATATATATATATATATATATATATATATATATATATATATATATATATATATATACTGGTAGATAGATAGATAGATATAAATGGCATGCTGATTGAAGTAAACTGTGTAATAATAATGTTGATAAGTTAAGACGATAGTGTTTCTATGACTGGCATCTCCCAAAGGAATTGGAACAGTCCCTCGTGCCATTAGCTATCAGTTTCTTCTACGTGGCAAATGACAACAAACGCAAAAATACAACACAGACCTACCTGTGGCCGATAGTGGACAATATCCGACAGGTAAGACAACTGTGATGTGTTGTGAATTGAAACAAACTTTATCCAGTTTGCAATTTTCAAGAGAAACTTTAAACAATAACAATCAACACTCGCAGATGGGTGAAGTATGTCACTGCCTGATGGTGGTGGTGGTGAGTGATGACCCAGCTTTCCTCGCCGCCTTCGCTCATATGTCTCTTAAGCGTCACGCTGTCAGGTGGTCCACGAAGATCCTTGTTCTCACTCGCCTTTCTCTCAGCCACCTTGGCGGCCTGCACGACCTTCTTTCCAACAGAAACGCCATGTTGCTCCGAATGGAAGAGGAGAGGGAGAAACTTAGGTGATGGGATAAAACGTTCACATCTAAAAGTTTTGGTTTAGTTTTACTTCTACTGAACTTCAAATTATATTCAATAATGTTGAAAAGCCCTTGAATGGCCTGATACGGACACTGCATCTGGAAACAAGTTTGTATGTGTGTGTGTGTGTGTGTGTGTGTGTGTGTGTGTGTGTGTGTGTGTGTGTAAACTTTTAAGAAGATCACACTTAATCAAAGTCTCACTCAGCGTAGTGTCGGAGTGCATATCTTGATGCCATACAGCCCACCCACAAACAATCACAGGAGGGTCGCCACCTGGATGGCAGACACAGCATGGACTACAACCTCCAGCTTAATACTTTTTCCGGAAAAATTTGTACGGTTAGTGTTCACCATTAAATTTTGTGTCCATTATTCATTACATCTTCAGAACAAAAAAATTCAAAACCACATTAAGATAAAATATTAGTATCCCCAAACGAGAATCTAATATGTACACGTAGATTTGATCCAGCGCCGACGCTCACAGTGGCGATCGAAAACATGGCGCAAAGCACGGTGCGCTGGGTGGAGGACCCCTCAGCCCCTGGGAGACGCCGTCTTACTTACTCTGGACCTTTGCACGAATGCATCAAGTTTTATAGCAAAGGAATGAATTTCACGTGAGTTCAACAAAATGAATAACCAGACATCAAATTATATCATATTTCTTTTGTGGAATAAGGGAGTCCGGCCAAGAGCAAAACAAAATCTGGTTAAAAGAAAAAGGCCCACTGAGGTGCTGGTCCTAGAAACTTATTTACAAGAGTGACCTTTTTTTCTTCCTTCTTTTTTTATTTATTTATTCATTTTATTATAATTTTTTTTATTTCGATAAAGAATCTATGTATAGTTTGGTGCATGCAGTTTAGTGTGAAGGAAGAGAGTAGCCTTCAGAGAGCAGGCCGTGACTGCCCCTTCGTGTTGTGAAACAAAGGGAAACGTTCATTGATATCACAGCTAGCTTTGTAGTGTGCACCTTATCTAGTCCAGTGTGCCCTCAAAAATCCACCACTCTCTTACACACTTTTCTTACACTTTCAATAAAAACTATTTACAGTCAATTTATTCTCTTCAAAGAATCATCGATCATTTCCACTTCGCACCTTCTTTCCACAAACACATACACCAGTTGTGCCTTCTTTACATACACAATCTATGACACATACAGTATATATTTATATTGTTGTATTCATATGCAAAGTTTTCTATAAGAATAGAATCCGGGAATATAATCCATGTAACGTTCGCAATAAAGAGAGAGAGACAGATGTAGACGGTCGTATTCCCTTACTCTTAGAAGTCAAAATCGCTTTGAACAGGGAATCCCTGCTCTCATCTACCAAGGCTCCCTAACGGACTTAAACGGCGTAACCCCCAGGTTACGTACAGAGCTGGTAGACCCTCAAGAAAGGCAGCAGGGTTGGCTGGCTTTAACAGACACTCTTGTCAGTTAAAGCTTAACTAGTAAGTTCATAGCATCCCTTAAACTAGTGGTATTAGACCTACCTCTCTGGGAGTAATTACACTGGTCAACACCCAATTTTCGTCAGAGATGTTATATGTAGTTTCGTTCGCACGTTTTGTAAAATGTAATTAGTTTTTTTTCTATTAGGCAGAATTTTTTGATGAGACAAGAGAGGTATACAACTCCCATCAGCAGTAATACTACATCTAAACGTATTATATAGGTAAATTCTGACTTTTGTTTCGAAACTATTTGTATTCATTTTGTAATTTCATGTATTCATAATTTTTAAATGGCTTAGTTAATAATTTTCAACAAGAAGTATTTCATCAATCATTATTTGTATCCCCCAAATTTTACTTCCTGTTTCAGGTGCCACGTCATAAAATTCTACTCAGGATGCCAAGGCATTGCAAGAATAGTCCTGATATATTTTGTCATGTCTGTGGTCTGTTAAAACAACAGGTATCATTAACAAGAAAATTTGACCTAATAGGGGAAATCGAACTTCAGATTCGTAATCAGCATAAAAAATGAACCCAGAAAAGTCAGTCAGCAACTCTATGAAAAAAGTTTTTTTTTTTTTTTTTTTTACCAGTGTTATCGTTTCGGCAGGTGCCTCCTGCATCCTCCAGTAAATATGATTGGGATCACTTGATTCGAACCACGTTCTACTACACAGGTACAAGTACACGCTATCTCCGGAAAGGATTTACGGTGGGATGTTGCCAAACGGATCGTGGACAGGCTTGATGGGCATGATGCTGGGTGAGGTGAGGGAAACCAAATTTGTTAATATTATTGATGTTTGAAATATCTTTCAAGTACTCTGGAGAAATTATTGCGAAATTAAATCTAATGAGATATTATGATACAGTATTTCAATTGCCAATGTTCCTTTGTTTTTGTCTGGTCTTATCACATAGTTCACAATACTTACAGGAAGTGGTCTTCATTGCGGTGCCCTATATCCTATCAGTACAGCGGGCTTCACTCGCTAGCTATACAACGCCCATCTTCTTTGGAAATGTCAAGATGGTTAGTGCACTCGGAGGACTAGAGATAGATCCGTGGAGCTTCCTGCTGCCCCTAACCCCTATGGTGTGGGCGTCTACCTTGGCAGCGCTGTTGGTCATAGTAGTTATCCTGAACTCACTGCCCCCCTGTCTGCCCGGCAAGACGCAAGGCGACCGTGACTTCCCAACCAACTCCTTCAACTCAATACGCGTCATGCTGCAGCAAGGTGAGGCTTCGGCGACGGTAATATTCAATCCTATCACGTGACTGCTTTTCGTTCTTTTTAATGTCTTACTATCAATGCAGACATCGAGTTATCAGAGTGGTGGTGGTGGGAGCGTCTGATGATTGGCTTCTGGATGTTGATGACACTAGTGTTGACGAAGAGCTACGCCGGCAACCTCATGTCCATGCTGGCTGTGAGGTACAGTCCGCAACCTTTCCAGACACTTAGGAACGTCCTAAACCACCCGCACGTTTCTATGATATGGCAGAAGTACTCCAGGAATGAACAATTCTTAAAAGTTAAGCGGAATAAACGAGACCTAGATGCATGTCAGTGGTTGTCTCTTAAACCAGAGACACATTATGAGGCATTCAGTTTAACAAGCTCTTTGCATATTAACGAACGTCAAATACAAGACACATCATCAATACAATTATGTACGATCTTGTAGAGTATTTCGGAATTTTCCATCAGGATGCTGAGTCTGGAGTATATCGGGAAGTGGCGGACCTGGAGAAGGAAGGTCGTCTCTTGTTCCACACACAGACAGAGTTGGTAAATACCTTCGATACCCTAGTGCGGACGAAAGACCACGTGCTGGTTGAGGTGGACCAAACCATTTGGAACTTGGTAGCCATGGACTTCTCTAGGAGAGGTACGGGGAGTTGATCAAAATCTTGAATAGAAATAATTCGCTCTTATCGATGAACGAAACCAATATTTGCCGAATATCCATGTTATTAAGGCCTCTCTCTCTCTCTCTCTCTCTCTCTCTCTCTCTCTCTCTCTCTCTCTCTCTCTCTCTCTCTCCAGGTATTTGTGATTTCTATGTATCTAAAGACGGATTTCTACCATTCTACTCCTCCGTGCTGAGCCAGAAGACCAACCCCATCATTGACGGACTCAACCCTTGGTAAACTTTTCTTGAATAGATGACGAATTTATCATTTTATTCCGCTGTTCAGTAATGTATTATTGCTTTATAAGTCAATGTGAACACCGATAAATTAAAATCACAAAAGTTGGAATCACAGTGTAGCACTAAAATTAATGGACAACAAACTGAACTAAATTAATAAAAGATAAATAAAACTCAGTCTTAGTATTACTGTAAAGATTAAATAAAATAAAAATTACTAAAACGAATTTGCGGATGAAAATAATGAATAGGAGAAATCAGGAATTAAGTAGCTATGTTTATACAGGAACTACCACATGTAGGTCTGCCGTCCTATTGTAGCTTCTCTAATTTTCTTGTTATTATGTTCTTAAAGGGATCCAAGTAAATTCAAATGTGTTCCCAACCACCTGCAGGGTATTGGTTCTCAGGGAATCAGGACTCATGAACCACTGGACATCTAACATTCCGAATTTCACTAAATGCATGACAGTCCCGGAGAAGCATTTGATTACCTCCACCTTCTCTGTCAACAGCCTCTGGGTAAGAGCGCGCTGTCCACTATGTGCCCCATCTGAATGATGATGATAAAAGTAGTGGTGGTGATGACGATATTGGTAGTGACAGATGGAAAGTAATATAGTCTGGAGAGGGAATCGCCAGTAATTACACATAACATCAGAAGCTACAAAATGACAACAATAACAACGGTAATAACAACCACATACCTTACATCAGTACCTATAACAACACCAAACAATAATGCTAAGCATTTCCGACATCTTTACAGGGAGTGTTCGTGTTGCTAGCTGGCGGAGAGACTGCAGGGCTGGTAGTATTCGGGATTGAGCTGCTCATCAGATACATTCAAGAGCATTGATTCTCCTGTTCGCACCCTCGCAAGGCTTGATAAAGCAAATTATTGTATTTTTTATGCATTAAGCAGCGTTTAAACAATCATAATAGTAGTTGTAAACGTTGAAATATTCTGGCTGTACCCCGTAGGCTGGTCTAATAAACAAATGCCTTCAGAAAACTACAATTTCTATACATTTTGAAAATTTTGTTTAATTAATAAACACAGTTAAGAATAATGTAATGCACTATGACATATATCATGTAGTTCGTAATTACGCTGTATCCGAAAAAAACGTTGAACACCCACACACACACACACACACTGTAGGTATTAGTCCTGCATTAATTACAAATTTAACATGCTTCAATAAATGAACACTCAGCGATAAATATAAAGGTTGCGCAAAGCTTCACATCCAGCAGTCCAGTCCGGCTAGCCACTGTCACTAGCAAAGAATCAATATCACCTGCAAGGTAAGGAATACATCATTAGAAAATTGCAAACTATATTACATAGGACGGAAAAGGACTGACAATCGATCCCTCAACAGCTACCGGGGCCCAAAGTGAATGTGGTGTTCCTGCGACGATGACTCGAGCTTTCTCCCAACCAACAAATATCAGGAAACGCAGCAAATTTATTTCCATGTGGTTCAGTGGAAAATCTACTCGCACTATCGCTCAGGAGACAGGCGTCAGTCCGTCTACAGTCTGCAGATGGATCAACCGGTGGCGCAATGAGGGCAGCTTGTACAATAGGCCTCGTTCTTATTTACTACACTGGCCCCTCTCAACACGTAGGCAGGTTTTGAGTCTTTATCTGAGAAGTGCATTTCTTCACAGTCATAATGATTGTGTTTATCTCTATCCCAGTGTTGAACATTGATGTTTTTCGTAATACACATACATTTCGTAGTACAATAAAGTTACTTGAATGATTTCTAAACAAAACTTTTGTACTCCATAATGTTACATAAAACATGTTGAGAAATTATGGAAAAAGTTGAATATATTTCGTACAACTATCAGAAACAACGGTACATGAAGCACGTTCGAATAAATCAAGGCTTGTCCACACCAAGCAACATTATCTGGAAATTGTGTCGAATTCGCTTAAAAACTATTTTCGAGAAACTGTTTCCACACGATGTTCTCTGTCCAGATCTCTATTGTCGTCATGCCAGGGATAAGTGTAGAAGTTGCAGCAGCAGCCTCTGTATTTTAATTGGCACGTTTCATAAATTCATGGAAGGACAAGAAAAAGAAAGAGATGGGTAAGGAAATGTCTAGTTAAAAGGAGTCTTTTATTGTGACTTGCTCAACCTACATTTTTTACATCCTATAGTGCTAAAGATAAATGTAACAATTCAATGAGTTCTAGATTTCTCAGGAGACCATATGGTGTTTTAACTTTGGTCTTGTGCAGGTACTGGTAACTGGTTCATCTTGCAAGTACCCCCCTCCCCCCCACACACACACACATAGATACAGTAGATAGATAGATAGATAGATAGATAGATAGATAGATAGATAGATAGATAGATAGATAGACGTACCATTTAACAATAGAGACCCGGACTACTCAGTACTCCAAACAGCTTTGGAGCAACAAGAAACGTGGACCGAGAACAGGATGACAACGAACCACAATTAGACAGTGGTAATGTATATACCTCAGCGGCAGAGCTTTTTCCACAGCTCTCCAAAGACCCAAGCACCTCTATGTGACCGTTTCAGCCAAACTACTCGGTGTCATAGTGGACAACCAGCTGACCTGGAAGCAGCATGTCACTACCACAGTTAAATCAACTGCCTACAGGTAGTACACGCGGTGCAGACTCAAGTCTGAGTTGAGGGGTCCGAGGGGGGGTTACCTAACCTCCATCCTCCCCCAAAATTATGAATGCCTTCCTAACCTCGTCCTCACACACACACACACACACACACACACACACATTCATGTACATATATATAACGTATACGCTTCCTTTTTTGTGTCACAACACAAAGTGGAAGTCCCAGCCTACCATCTTCATTCACACTAAGCCACGTGCACCTGACTATACATACATTCTTCATCTAAAAAAAAAAAAAAAAAAAAAAAAAAAAAAAAAAAAAAAAAAAAAAAAAAAAGATTGAAAATTGAAAAGGAAAAGAGAAAACTTTCTATAAATTTTTTTTAGGGACCAGTACCTACGTGGGCCCTTGGCCGGATCCTTCTTATATTATATGTGTGTGTGTGTGTGTGTGTGTGTGTGTGTGTGTATACAGTATATATATATATATATATATATATATATATATATATATATATATATATATATATATATATATATATATATATATATATTATCATTACTATAATTAACTAGGCTGTGATCTAAAAAAAAAAATGGTTTGTGCAAAAATTTTAATCTCGTATCTTAATTTGCCTTAAGTTTTCATTTTCTTTATCAGAAAAAGTTTGTGACATTTTGTTTACAATTCCTTCAGTCTCAAACTATGAAAAAAACTCACAAAAGGAACATATACTTTGAACTTACAGTGAGATAATTGATAATTTAGCCTAACTAATTATAACACTTTTCAGTGCGAATGACTTTGAGATATTCATTATATCTATATATTATAATCATGAAATTATTATTCCCCTTCAAAGAACGCTTGACAGATTCCTCGGTTTGTTTCTCCGTTCAAATGGTGGCCGTCGCCTTGCTACCATGGCTATTCTTCCTCAATACACAGTTCCTGTGGTCCACTGCAATGCCACATCAATCTTCAGGTAGATACCAGTCACCGCAACATCTTTGAATGTGCTGAATGAAGACCAATATCCATCTATTTGGACAGTGAATAACACTTCATTCACTTGATTCACTCATCCGCATGTCTGTTCTGCTTTATAACAGAAACCACAGCACCAGAAGCACTACGAGCGGTGCAAGGCGTCTTGGCGTCACAGCGTCAGCGTCAGTGCCCAGGGCTGCTTTTGTCTGACAACCATAGTCAGTTTGTTCTCACATTAGTAAAAGTACGTCACTTTCGGAGATGCGAGAAACGTCCTCACACTGCATTGACGATACTACAATGGATGACCATCATTACTCCCCAGACGCCTTTTTCAGGAAGCCGATAAGAAGCTATTCTCACACGGCATCGCGGTCTTCCTGGCCTCTCAAAACACGTTGGGTAATGGAACGCTGGGGTACCTCAAAGCGACAGTCGACAAGGTTCGCCAGGTGAGTCATTCTATAATGTATTACTGTATTTAATTAGTCACTCCTGACAATTTTCTGTTTTCAAGAAATTATTATATTCTTACAACGCTACCCACAGCTAGGAGGGACGTGGCACTGCCTGATGGTGGTGGTCGTGAGTGATGACCAAGCCTTCCTCGCCGCCTTCGCTCACCTGTCACTCAGGCGTCATGCCCTCAAGTGGTCTACAAGGATTCTTGTTATCACTCAACTCCCTCTCAGTCTTCTTACCGGCCTACACGGCCTTCTCTCGTACAGAAACGCCATGTTGCTACTCGTGTACTTAAATCAGAAAACAAGGTAACTACCAACAATTGATTTATCAACAGTAGGTATCCGTCTCTAATGAGAAAAAAATTTATTTATGGAAACCTTGATGTGTCCTCTCTCTTAGCACCCTTATATCAAAATTTCTAAATTATAAACTATGACATTAAAAGCCTTTAACTATAGATTCATAGAATATTTTCAACTAAGAATGATCCACTTTCAAATCTTAGAACGTGACTTTCCTCCTTGAATGTTAGGCAAAGAATCTTATTGTGACTACAACATACACACAGGCATGTTGGTGTGTACGTTACAACACCGTTCAGCGTCTCCACTACCAGGCCCAGGAGGATCGCCAGCTGGTCCCCTAACAAGACTTGGAGACGATCGCTGCAATCAAAGCTTTTTCCAGAAAAATTTATTGTGTCAGTGGAATACACGTATTGTATGTGTAATTACATTTCCTTAAAGTGTCAATCATTATAAGAAAAATAAAGTAATTAATAACAATTTACGAACAGATTCTCTTTTGCTCCAACGCTGACGGTAGCGGTGGAGTTCATGCCTCACCACACCCTTAAGTGGATGGACGACCCGCTTGCCACGGATGGGCGCCGTCTTCACTTTACTGGCGCCATGGCAAATATCATTGAATATCTTTCTTTGGGAGTTAATTTCACGTAAGTTTTTAATGCGTTTTCTTTGATTATTCCAAAATCATGATTAAACACCCAGCTGAATGAACATGAATTAACATGTCAACTATTCTACAGTGCTGACGTATAGCTGTTACCGTGTTGCCCTTACACTCTAGAAAAAGGGGTTCATGATTGTTATAGTTTCCAGCTGAGTGGAAACAAGTAAAGATTTGAATGTTATTTTTCTCTTTTTTAATGTTAGAGGTAGAAGCTGGCCCAGGGTAACAAAACAATGAAAACAAAAAAGCTCACTATTATTGCCAGTCCCTTGAAAGAAAAAAAGAGTTAGTCGAAAGTCAAGGACAAATGTCTTGAAACCTCCCTATTAGACTAAATGGAGTCAAGTCATATGAAGTTGAAAACACAGTGGCAGGCACGGAGTTCCAGAGATTACCAGAGAAAGGAATGAATGATTGTGAGTACAGATTAACTCTTGCATTAGAGTTGGAAAAAGTAAGTCTTGTGCAGGGAGGCTGCATGAGGACGGGAGAGTTGCAGTTAGCAAGATCAATGGAGCAGTTAGCATGAAAATAAGGATAGAAGATAGCAAGAGATACAACATTCCGTCGAAGAGAGAGAGGCTGAAGATAGACAGTCAGAGAAGAAGAGTTGATGAGACGAAAAGCTTTTGATTCTACCCTATCTAACCGAACTGTGTGAGTGGAGCTAACCCAACTTCATAGAAGCTGTTTTAGCATGAAATGAGGCATAAAATTTCCAGTTTAGATTATGAGTAAAGGGCAGACCAAAGATATTAACTGCAGAAGAATGGGAAAGATGGGTGTCATTAAAGATGAAGGGATAGTTGTGTCGAGCTGATAGATGGAAAAAGATTTTTTGAGGCACTGAACACTACTAAGTTTTCTCTGCCCCAATTGGAAATCTTAGAGAGATCAGAAGTCAGGCGTTCTGTGGCATCCCTGCGTGAGCTGTTAACTTCCAGAATGGTTGATTGTCTCTGGAAAGATGTGAAAAAGTATAGGGAAACATCACTGAGCGAAGGAATGGACAGAGCAAGAATATTGGTTTAGATCATTAATGAAAAGTAAAAGAAGAGGGGGTAATGGGACAAAACGTTGAGGACCACCACTGTTAACATATTTAGGAAAAGAACAGTGGCCGTCAACCACAGCCGAAATAGAACGGTCGGAAAGGAAACGATGCAAAAAGATAGACAGAAAGCGTATGAAGGCAATATTGAGATAAAAGATTTGTGCCAGACTCTATCAAAAGCTTTTAATATATCTATGGCAACAGCTAAAGTTTCACCAAAATCCCTTAAAGAGGACGACCAAGATTTAGTGAGGAAAGCCAGAAGCTCACCAGTAGAGCTGCCCTGATAAACCGGTTTTTTTTTTTTTTTTTTTTTTTTTTTGGTGTGTGTGTGTATGTGTGCGTGTGTGTGTGTGTGTGGTGTGTGTGTGTATGTGTGTGTGTGTGTGTGTGTGTGTGTGTGTGTGTGTGTGTGTGTGTGTGCGTGTGTGTGTGTGGTTTTCTTTTTTCTTCTTCTTCTTCTTTTAATCAAAAGTGCGATTTAAATATAACGTGATACGTTTCTTTCAAAACGACATACTGGCGATCAGATAGAAGATTGTTAATTGACAAATATTTAAGAATCTTCCTATTGATAATAGATTCAAAAACTTTTGACGAGCAAGAGATTAATGCTATAGGGCTGTAGTTTGAGGGATCTGAAAGATTATCTTTTTCACGGACAAGCTGAATGTAGGCAAACTACCAGCAAGAAGGAAAGGTAGAAGTCGACAGAGTTGAAATAGTTTGGCCAGGCAAGGTGCAAGCAAGAGAGCAACAGTTTTTGAGACAATAGGAGCAACCCCATCAGGTTCATAAGCTTTCTGAGAATTCAGGCCAGCTAGGGCATGGGAAACATCACTGCGAAGAATTTTAACCAAAGGCATGAAAATAGTCAGAGGGAGGAGGAGAGGGAGGAAGAAGCCCAGAATCATCCGAGGCAGAGTTATTAGCACAGGTCTGACCCAGAATCATCCGAGGTAGAATTACTAGCAAAGGTCTGAGAGAAGAGTTCAGCTTTAGAGACATGGGATAGCAGTAGTGCCATCAGGATGAAATAAAAGAGGGAAAGAGGAAGAAATAAAGTTGTTAGAGATAATTTTAGCCAGATGCTAAAGATCTCGAGGGGAGTCGGAGTTTGAAAGTCTTATGTTACTTCAAACTTTTTATTTTTTTTTTAGCCTATTATCCAACCTTTAGATATAATATTTGGATCCAAGCCGAAGAGTTAGGATCGTGCCAGCAAAAAGCAACCGATAATGGCACACAGCCTAATACAGCTTCCCGAAATGCAGGTACAGGTATGTGTTGTCGTCTGACAGAACGTTCGGCACCATGCTGCCTGGCGGGTCCTGGACCGGCATGATGGGTATGGTTGTGCGGGAAGTGAGTCAATCCTGTTCTTGTCATGTTTGCCTGTTTTGATAAGCCTTTTTTTTTATCAAAAGTGCGATTTAAATATAACGTGGTGCGTTTCTTTCAAAGCAACATTCGTGTTATTGCAGGAAGTCCATTTTGCTGCAGGACCTTTCATGTTATCACCAGAGCGAGCAGCAGCCGGCGATTATACCGCAGCGGTGTGGAATGGAGACGTGAGGATAGTAAGTGGACTAGGAAGACTGAAGATAGACCCGTGGGGTTTCCTGCTACCCTTCACGCCCCTCGTGTGGACAGGTGCCCTGATTACACTGATTTGGTTGACAGCTGTGCTACAAGTATTTTCCTCTTTCTTACCTGGCAAGGTGCTATGCTTCAACCCTGTGCGCATTCTCCTGCAGCAAGGTAAGGTCTTGGGAACCAAGCTGAACTCCTGAGTTGCGTCTTTAAGCTTTCTTTGTTCTCCAGAAGGAGCAGTGCCTAATGAAAATTACTCTGTCTTACTCCCATCGCAGACGTAGTGCGGCTCACGCAGTGGTGGTGGTGGGAGCGTCTAGTGTTGGGGCTTTGGTTGCTGACGACGCTGGTGCTGACTAGGAGCTACGCCGGCAACCTCATGTCCCTGCTGGCCGTGAGATACTCACCGCAGCCCTTTCAGACACCAAGGGACGTTCTTAACGATCCTCACGTCACCATGATATGGCAGAAGTATTCCAAGAATGAACAATTTCTTAGAGTGAGCGAGGCATATCTATGATGTTATAACACTGGCCTGCGTTTCAAAACTTTTTTTCAATGATCAAGGGTTTTCCTCTAGGATTATTTTTGTGTGCTGAATTAAAAATATTCATTTTTTGGTAAGGTCTGGTTTCTAAGATACTCTTTGAGTTTTATTACAGCATTTTTTTTTTTCCAAATAATGCTATCATCCAAGCATATATTATGGGTTTTGTTTTTGCCACAGTTGGTCATGGCTTACCTTAAGTAACTAATAATTCTTTCTCTTTTAAGGTATAGATTTGCCTTAAAAGCGATTGGAAGAATAAGAACCATCCTACCAGATTATGTTACATCTGTGGACATGTGGTTCTTTCAGACCGCTGAGCGAAAATCACAGATTTTGTAAAGAAGGCCCTTATTTTGGAGCCAAACTAGGGGATCAGGATAAAGCATTTGCAAAACATGTGTGGAAATCTTACGCAATTAGAAGAATAGGAAAAGAAAGCGTATGCCATTTGGTGTCCCAATGGTGTTAAGAGAAGGGAGATATCATTTTACCCACTGCTACTTCTGCATGAAAAATTTAAAACGCATCAATGACAAGAACAAGCACCATTTTCAATACCCTGATGTTCTTTCTGCCATAAAGCCATGGACCAGATGTTCCTGTTCCTGACCCTGATGTCATCATAGAATCTAGTTCTGATTCCGAATCTACAGACATGACTGATACAGGTGAGTCTGGTGCATACAAGCCAGAAGAGGATGACCGACCGGTGCCAATGACCCAAGCCAAACTCAAGGACTTAAAACCTGAGCCTTTCTAAGGAGTCTGCCCAGCTGCTGCGTTCTCGTCTTTGAGAGAAATATCTACTTGGTCCAGGAACAACATTCTATTGGTATCGGGAACACGAAAGAGAATTCAGAAAAATTCTTAATGTGCGATGAGGCATCTTCAGTAAACTACTGTAACAATATTGCTCTAATGATGAAATCAATGGGTTGAACAGAGCAAGGGGTTATTTCCACACATCAAACTCGCCCTTATGAAGAACTTTGTAAAGGCACAGGAAAAAGAAAGTAGAGGATTTGCCTTCCTCCATCGTAAGTTCAAACGAGTCAGCATGGAGAAACTTAAGGACGGTATATTTGATGGTCCTCAGACAAGGGAACTCATGAAAGACACTAGTTTTGATGATTCATTAAATCCTTCTGAACTTTGCATAGCTGTCCCTTAAGTTTGTCATTGCAAACTTTCTTGACAGCCACAGAAGTCCTCAGTACAAGAAGATGGTTGATGACTTAATGGAGAATTTCTGCAAACTTAAGTGTGCGTATGTCATTCAAAATGCACTTTCTTCGGTTCCATCTTGACTAATTTTCAGAAAATTGCAAAGACTTCCGTGAAGAAAAGGGTGAGCGCTTTCACCTCACATCTGTGTCATGGAGGAACGTTATCAAGGCCGATGGGATGTGACCTTTCTGACTGACTACTGTTGATATCGAAAGAGGGATGCAGTGTCTTCTCGACACAATCTGAGGTCTCTGAAGAGACCATTCAACCATGAGTAGTTTATTTTGTGAATTGTATAGTTCATGCTAGCTATCATGAATATTCTGTAAATCTCCTGTGAGTAAATCGGTCCAATGATTGCCATTATATGTTTCATTCACAACAAATATTTGGAAATATGAGATTTTTTGGTATGTGCTTATATTTCAAAAACCTGACCTGATTGGGTAGAATGAGCATGATTTTCACATTAAGTGAAAAAAAAATCGGGTATTATATGTTTTACGTTGAAAGCAACGCAGATCAGTGTAATATATGATGACTTTGTCTCATGCTAGGCTAAGCTTTAATTCATATTTGACATTATTCTTTTTGTTTCATGCTAAGCTGTCTTATATTAGTCTTTTTAGGCATGTTTTGAGTTATCCTTAGATGAGTTGACCAAAAGCTTAACTGGTTAGCCACCGATTTTTAGTGATAATGTTTTCCTCAGGCTGCAGAGTCCGGTGTCTTCCGCGAGGTAGCCGAAATGGAGGAGAAAGGTCGCCTCAAGTTTCTGACTCAGGAGCAGTTCATGGAGAGCCTCGACACCCTGGTGAGGGCCGGACATCATGTACTCATCGACATAGAAAACGCCATCAGAAGCTTGGTAGCTTTAGACTTCTCCCACAAAGTTAAGTGTTCAAAATTTAATGATTAGGATAGAGCTATCTCTCTCTCTCTCTCTCTCTCTCTCTCTCTCTCTCTCTCTCTCTCTCTCTCTCTCTCACCCTTGCCGCGTGTTCCCACAGGTCGGTGTGAGTTCTATGTGTCCAGAAATGGATTCCTGCCATTTTCTTCTTCTATAATTAGTCAGAAAACGAATCCCATCATACAAGGTCTGAATCCAAGGTATGATTATTCTCAAACATAAATAAGTAAATAGCTATATCTAGATATTGTATTTCGTTTTGGTACAACTTTTTACTAACTCTTTTACTGCGATATACATCATAAAAGTCCTAAAACAACGAAATCATAAAAAAATCGACAAGAATGGTAGAAAAGATAATTAAAAACAGTATATTGAACAGTCTTCAGTTAATAAAATGCTCTAAGATGGCAGTGCGAAAGAGGAACCAAATCGCAGGAAAAGTGTTGATACAAATCTCAAGTAGTCATTGACTAATAAAAGAAAAAAAAGTTCAAGAGTTTGTGCTGGTAATATCAAAGGCTAAAATAAATAAACAAGTAAATAAATAAATAAACTTTGATAAGGCAGCTAAGACCTTGTTCAGACGACCGTTTTTAGTGACCAGGACCCAGATTGAGAAAGAACTTCATATCCTTCAAAAGTTGTTAATCTCCGAGTTACAACTTCCCACACTACATGGCATTCAGAAAACTATCAACATCACAATATGATGTGATGCGAGGTTGTAAGAACTGCACCCCCCCGGGAGGTGGAATAACTCAGGTAGATGAACATGAAATTCGGTATGATTATTGTTTGTCAAGAAGATATAAGTAACTTAAGTCAATAAGACCAGCAAAAAAAGGATTTCATTAGGCGTGATGGTGCATAGCCTACTGCGTTGGTTCTCGGTTAGCCTAACGTCATCCCCACGGACACCACAAGTGCGCTTGGGTCGGTCACTAATGGTAATGCATCTAATATTTTAGCTAAGGGTACCTAATATTTAGGTAAGGAACACCTTGTTCCATATTTAAAGCTTTCTGTAAAGCAATGCAACATTACAGATGTATATGTGATATTATTTATGAGTGCATTCATACTTTTCTTTACCTACATGCCTCTTCACTGTGTACAATACCACAGGGTAATGTCTCTCACGGAATCGGGACTCCTAAAGTACTGGGTACAAGATGTACCTAACTTCACTCGATGCAATAATGTGCCCAAGACAGTGGCATTCTCCACCACTCTCTCCTTTACTAACCTATGGGTGCGTGTGTACTATATGCATATACAATGTTTCTTCTTAATTATTCTTTATTATAAAAAATAACGACAACAATAAAAGTGATTATCTATTCTCATGAACTTCCCCTATGCGTTGCAGGGAGTGTTTGTGTTGCTGGCCGGTGGTCTGACTGCCGGGCTAATGGCCTGGTGTCTTGAGCTGCTTAACAGACTCACCAAGAAATTTTCTTAGAAAACTGTCCTACACCTCACCGATACCAACAAAATTGGTCAACTTTTTTTCATCCAAGACAAATAGAAAGCATGCATTCAAAGTCAATATTTTACACACACACACACACACACACTGCAGCTGTTATTCATTGATAACTTGCCACGCCACCTCTAGACACAGCACGAATAAAAAGGTAGCGCACCACTTCGCATACAGCAGTCTGGCGCCTCACTTCTACCCGCTGTGCACTCCCATCTCACCATCAAAATCCGTACATGGTAAGAAATACATCAACGATATAATGACTCTCAACTAACCACTGAACAAGGATGTGGTTTGCGAATAAGAATCATAGTCTTTAGATTTTCCGTAAAGTTACTGTATTGTACGGAAAAGGACAAGTCGCTCAGCAGTTACCTAGGACCAGAGAGGACCTGGTGTTCCCGCGACGATGACACGAGCTCCTTTCCAGCCAACCGACATGAGTGAACGTGCCAGATTTATTTCCATGTGGTTCAGTGGAAAGTCTACTCGCACCATCGCTCGAGAGACAGGCGTCAGTCCGTCCACAGTCTGTAGGTGGATCAATCGGTGGCGTAATGAGGGCAGCTTGTATAATAGGCCTCGTTCTAAATCGTAAATTGGTCTTTCTCACCACGTAGACAGGTATTAGTCTTTATCTAAGGAGTACATTTCTTTACAGCCATAATGATTGTGTTCACATTCATCCAAATGTTGCACTTTGAGGTTTCTGACAATAAACATACAATATACAGTTGACTTAAATTACCTAAGATGGTATAATTTTCTTTTCATATTATAAAACATTATATGTCATTTTACATATCCTTAGAAATTGAGCATCAGTTTTGAGGTGAATAACACAAACTTTCATATATTTTGGTCTACCATGCCCAGTAATGCTGTAAAAGATATCTTAAAATAAAACGCAGAAACTGTTCATAGGCAAGGTATAGTGTGGGCGCAGAAATTGCAAAGAAATGAAACTTGTGCTATTGCCTTATTTGTATTTTCTTACTCATGTTTTTGCAATACAAGAATTTTTCAAGTATATTTTCCCTCGTTAAATATTATTGGCCATAGAACTTAACTTCCACCTGGTTACTGGGAATCATTTCACTGCAGGGAGTCTCCACCAGGGTTGTCCAGATGATTATATATTTTTTCATGTGAGAAATTCTTAAATGAAACACAATGGTATGTATACAGCACCTCGCATTCGTTCGATCAATGTTTTCATCCTGGAATATTAAAACTAGCTCTATTATTAAACAGCAGACGCAGTTGAAAACTTTCATTATGCCTATATATCCCAATAAGGAAGTTATCAATACACTCACTGGTGTACCAATATGTGACTGTTTGTTCAATGTGTCTACAGGAACGAATGACAAATTGCTTGGTTTGTTTCACCATTCAGATGGTGGCCGTCATCTTGTTACCATGGCTATTTTTCCTCAATACACAGTTCCTGTGGTCCACTGCAATACTCCATCAATCTTCAGGCCAGTCAATACAACATCCTTGAATGTGCTAAATAAAGGAAATATCTATATATTTGGACACTGAATAACACTTCATTCACTTGATTCACTCACCAATGTGTCACTGTTCCGCTTAATAACAGAAAGCACACCACCAGAAGCATTAGCAGCGGTGCAAGGCGTTTTGGTGTCACAGCGTCATCATCAGTGTCCAACGCTGCTCTTGTCTGACACTCATAGTCAGTTTGTTCTCACATTCGTGAAGGTACGTCACTTCTGTAGACGCGAGAAATGTCCTTCTCATTCCAGAGATGAAACATTGCTTTGACGATACTACAATAGATTGTATCAGTCGATAATCTCTCTCTCTCTCTCTCTCTCTCTCTCTCTCTCTCTCTCTCTCTCTCTCTCTCTCTCTCTCTCTCTCTCTCGCTAATCTCTCCCTTTCCTTAATGCCCTTGGGATTCCGGTTTCCATCCTATAGGGAGAACACCTGTGCTTTCGCCATTCCTTTCTTTCCCATATAAACCCTCACTACTACGCGCCGGACACACTCATTCAAGCTACTTCATACGCACCTCCTCACGCGCCGGACACACTCATTCAAGCTACTTCATACACACCTCCTCGCATACACGCCACACTCATTCAAGACCCTCACTCAGGCGCCTCCTCTCATTCGCCCCTTGTCATTCTCATCGTTCAAGACATCACTCAAGCTCCACTCATATTCAAGGAATCATCAGAGCTCAGTCAAGATACTCATCTCATCACGGCCACTCAATTCATTGATCTCTCGTCTGTTCGTCACTATCTGGCTCTACAATACAAGAAATACAGTCCAGAATCAATCAATTACCCCATGATCTGTTGTACCTCAAATATCACACACTCCACTCATCCTGCCTACTCCACTCCACGCTACCAACAACACTTTGCGTCATCAAACACACCGAGGCAGTTAATGGTGCCACGCCACCAATCAATCCAAACAATAACAACAAAATGGTGTCAGCTCAAAACGCCTAGGACAAGATGAGCATCATTGTTCTCCATACGCCTTTTTCAGGAAGCCGATGAGAAGCTACTCCCACGCGGCATCGTAGTCTTCCTGGCCTCTCAAAATACGCAGGATAATGGAACACTGGCGTACCTCAAGGCAACGGTCGACAAGGTTCGCCAGGTGAGTAATCCTACTATGTATTACTGTATCTAATTAGTCACTGATAAAAAATTTCTGTTCTCAAGAAATAATAAAGTTCTTACAAAGATAACCACAGCTAGGAGGGGCGTGGCACTGCCTGATGGTGGTGGTGGTGAGTGATGACCAAGCCTTCCTCGCCGCTTTCGCTCACCTGTCACTCAGGCGTCACGCCCTCAGGTGGTCCACGAGGATCCTTGTCCTCACTCACCTTCCTCTCAGCTACCTTGGCGGACTGCACAGCCTTCTCTCCACCAGGAATGCCATGCTGCTACTCGCACGAAATCAGAGAAGGTAATTTCAATTGCCATGTCTGCAGTATCCTCCTATTATGAAGGAAAGACGTTTAGTTGACAATATTCCATAGCCCTCACTTCCATGACTGTGTGACCTCATGTTTATGAAAAGACACTGAATATAACCAAATTTACAAGACATTTTTCGTCTTCCTATATCTTTTCTTTTTTTTCAACTCTGTGGTGACTGCAACATGCAAACAGGGATGTTGGTGTTTACGTCGCGACGCCGTTCTGCCCTGCCTCCACCAAGCCTAGGATGATCACCAGCTGGTTCCCTGACAACACCTGGGGACAACCTCTACAATCACAGCTTTTTCCAGAAAAATTCCTTGTGTTGGTGGAATACATGTTGAAATTTTGGCTACAAATGACCAACATATAAAATTGAATATGGTTTCTTACAATGTGGCCTAAACCTTTTACGAGCAGATTTCCTTCAGCACCAACGTTGACGGTGGCGGTAGAACTCATGCCTCACCATACTCTCACATGGATGGACGACCCACTCGCCACAGAGGGACGCCGTCTCCACTACACTGGCGCCATGGCAAAAATTGTTGGCTATCTTGCGGAAGGACTTAATTTTACGTACGTTGCAGGGATTTAACATGTTTATAAATTACAGAATGGTTCTTACTTACAAGTATCACTGATGGCTAAAAGAATTCCATCAAGTTATAAGATTACGCATTCTTTGACGCTCCTAAACGAATGCAACAGAAAGACAAAAAAGTAATAAGCTGCACCCAGAGCTTCAGTGTTGCACGGTGGTGTTATGTTTAACGCACTCCACTCACACGAGGTTTGAATATGATTATCATGTGACACGGAAATTAATCGGTTTGCTCTGTAGCTTACTTCGTGCAAAAAAAAAAAAAAAAAAATTAAATTAAAGACGTTTTAATTTACCACCCGATAAGAAAGAGAAAGAGAAGCTGATAACCGATTCTTTCATGAACCAATATAATTTCTTCTCCACAGGTGCAGGTTCGTCTTGTCCCCAGACAGGACTTTCGGCACCATGCTGCCCGACGGGTCATGGACTGGCATGATGGGCATGGTGGTGCGGGAGGTGAGAGAGAGAGAGAGAGAGAGAGAGAGAGAGAGAGAGAGAGAGAGAGAGAGAGAGAGAGAGAGAGAGAGAGAGAGAGAGAGAGAGAGGGAGGGAGAAACGGTCATGTGAACCCATTCATTATCAGGAATCATGCACGATTTATGGTAAAAAAAATATTATATAAAGTAGTAGGCTGTATTCAAATAATAATTCATATTCTTACAGGAAGTAGATTTCGCTGCAGGACCTTTCATGCTGTCACCGGCGCGGGCAGCAGCCGTCGATTACACCTTAGCGGTGTGGACTGGAGATCTGAGGATGGTTAGTGGACTGAGAGGGCTGAAGATAGATCCTTGGGGCTTTCTCCTGCCCCTCACGCCCCTTGTGTGGGCAGCCACCCTGACGGCATTTCTAGGAATCTTCGTTGTCTTGCAAGTGCTTCACTTCTATCTCCCTAGCAGATCACTACGCTGCTGTGCTGACTTCAGCTCTGTCCGCATCTTCCTCCAACAAGGTGAAACCTCAGGAATCATGTCTTAGATTAACGTTTCAGTGCTCTCAGGGAGCAACATTCCTAATGAACACTAACTTTGCTTCACTCATGACGCAGACGTGATGTGGCCCATGCAGTGGTGGTGGTGGGAGCGTCTGGTGCTGGGGCTATGGATGCTGACCACGCTAGTGCTAACGAGGAGCTATGCCGGCAACCTCATGTCCTTGCTGGCCGTGAGATACGTGCCACAGCCCTTTCAAACACCAAGAGATGTTCTCAACGACCCTCACGTCACCATGATATGGCAAAAGTATTCCAGATATGAACATTTTCTGAAAGTGAGCGAAATACCAGGTTTACAGTCAATTCGCTCCAGTGAGGCTACGCCCCAAGTCGTTTCGCCTGAGAACTTTCGCCCCAACTGCTCAATATTCTAGTCGTTACGCCCCAACTCACTTTTTTTTGGCTCCAAGTTTATTTGCCCCACAAGTTTGGGGCGAATCTACTTCATCGATAGTTGATGTGCCCCAAGAGTTCAATATTAAGTTGCTGTGCAGCAACAACAAAATCTTTATTGCATACTTGATATGAAAACCTCTTTATTGCAGAGGTATTTTTCCAATATTGTTAGGTTGTGGCGCTGCACTCACGAGAATTCCGGAATCTGCCACACCTAAAACGGATTCCATTGAGGGGCAAAGTTACTGAAGCACTTGACAGACGCTTTGCAGTGTCAACAAGGTGCTAACATGTTAATAACAGTGATAAAAGGGGCGATGGATGCATTTCACCTGACCTTACTCAATTGAGGGATTCATGAGCCCAGCCCACCTGCTTCCTCAGACTATAGCAGCATTTGACAGCCGCTTTGTTGTGACACCAGTGTGTTAACAGGTTAATAACAGAACATGCAGATGATGGGGGCAGTAGAAGAAGAGGTGCAAGACAGAGCGAGGTGGAGACGAGTGATCCGCTGTGGCGACCCCAAATGGGAATAGCCGAAAGAAGAAGAATCAAAGCTGGGTTTCCCAAGGACAGAACCTTGTCAATCTCACCTCGCCTCGCCATCGTCAAGCACCACAAGAAACGACAATACTTTTTATTTTTTATTTATTTTTTTTTTATTTTTTTACAAATTTGTCTACTACTTGAATGGAAATTTCAAACATTTTTTTTTTTTTATGTAAGAGACGGAACACAGTCAAGGGCAACAAAAACAATGAAAACAAAGAAGCCCACTATTATTGCCAGTTCCCCGAAAGAATAAAAGAGTTGGCCGAGAGACAGGGGCAAATGTCTTGAAACCTCCCTCATGAATAGAGTCGTCATAGGAAGTTGGAAATACAGAGGCAGGCAGAGTTACAGAGTTTACCAGAGAAAGGGATGAATGACTGAGAGTACTGGTTATTTCTTGTATTAGAGAGTTGGACAGAATAGGGTTGAGAGGAAGAAGAAAGTCTTCTGCAGCAAGGCCACAGGAGAACGAGAAGCATGCAGTCAGCATGAAAATGACGATAGAAGAAAGCAAGAGATGCAACATTTCGGCGAAGAGAGGCTGAAGACAGTCAGTCAGAAGAGAGGAGTTGATGAGACGAAAAGCAGCAATAGAACGGTCGAAGAGAAAACTTGAGATAAAGTTTCAGAGAAAAGGATAGAAACCGTATGAGGGCAGTTTTGAAATCAAAGCCGTGTACCAGATTCTATCAAGTATGAGTAACGTACTGTATATTACATGAAACATACCGATATTGTTACGTTTCATGTAATATATATCTTCATGCAAGTTGGGGTGTAATGGTTTGGCTGTGGGGTGAATTGGGGCGAAGCAGCTACTATGAAGTCGATTCGCCACGACTGGGGCGAAACGACTTGGGGTGTACCATTACTAGGGCGAATCGATCTGCTACCGAATACAATATACTATGGTGGTAGATTGTACATAATACATAAGACTATACTGTGCATTTCCTTTTCTTTCCAACATTTTTTTTCTCTCTCTCTTATAAGAGAAGCGTTATGTAGAGGCATGCTGGTACCGAATTTCGGTCACTTTTTGATAAATCACTAAAAGTTATATTCCTTAATAACGATAATGTCATTCTTTATGACATGATACTTCTTGTGTCAGACTGTAGAGTCCGGCGTCTTTCGGGAAGTGGCACAACTGGAAGAGAAGGGTCGCCTCATGTTTCTTACACAAGCACAGTTCCAGGAGAGCCTCGATATCCTGGTGAGGGCTGGACAGCACGTGCTCGTTGACAATGGAAACGCTGTTCGTAACTTGATAGCTTTAGACTTCTCCCAGAAAGGCAAGTATGCAATATTTGCTGATAAGAGTACATTCTCTCTCTCTCTCTCTCTCTC